>JAEIIH010030929.1:0-29970 GCA_018904745.1 Drosophila orosa
AAAATTTAAAAAATATTCAAAAGTAAATAAGAAACGTTTACATTGTCAATATTACTTCTGAATTACTTTAAAAGTCAAAGGAAATGTCAAGGCATTAATATTTTGATACTTCAGAATACTATTTAAATTCACTTTAAAAATAATAATATTTTTGTGTGTTTTAAAAATAAAGCTACCATATTCAAGTTCAATAAAATTGAATAGTTTTATAAGCCAAGAAAGTGTTTTAGGACAATCACCTAATATTTTTCATTCAATACTTTAAAGAATCCTCCAGGAAATTCTTAATTCCCTTCGATAACTTTGACTTTCACTTCCTTTAAAAAATATATTCATTTCCGAATATAATATAAATATCTCTTCCCTGGTCCCCTCGCATTAATTAAAGTTCATTGAAAGCTTGGCTTGGTTCTACCACCGTTTTGGGGATCGAACCCGCGCCTGGGCCGCCTCTCGCTTTATTATTATTATTTTTGATTAAGAAAATCACTTCAGCTGCATTTTCCGGCTGGGCAGTTCATGCTGGTGGTGCCTCGGCTGCGTTCGCCAAACGGAAGCCAAAAATAAATTCAATTAAGTATAGTTTGCTGCCGGTCCGCGTGTGCTAAATAAAGCCTCTGTCTCCGGACATTTGCCGGGGGTTCGAGTTCGGGAATGGCGTTCCTATTTACCGTTGACTCTGCCAACTGTTTGCAGCCGCAAATTGTTTTTTATTTCCGACGCACGATTCGATTTTTCATTATACATATTTCATTGCATTCCCGGCTTTTGCGGTTTTCCCCGTTCTACTCACGTATCTCTCCCTCTGTCATTTGTGCGTGTTGGGCCCTTGAGCTTGGAATGCTTGGCTGCGCCAGGCCCAGCCCTCGGGAGTTGTCTCTGTCTCAGGCTTGGTCTCAGTCGCAGTCCCAGGCCTCGGAATGACAGCCATATTGCTATATCTGCTATATATCATACGATGTACATATACCCCTTCTTGTCCGCTGTCCGTTAGCTGTCCATTGCGGTTTTGGTGCGTTTCACCCAGCTCTGGGCTTCCGTTTCCGTGTTCGGGCCAGGAGGGCGACACAGAGAGAGAGAGAGCATTGAATATTTCATGCAATTGGCCGGGCCGGCAGGAGCGAACATAATGCATGGGAACTCGCTCAACTGTTTCGCCGGCAAAGTGTTAACAAAATATTTACCAGGACCACAGTCGAAACTGAAACCAAACTCTGACATTCGTATTGATTTTCCTTTGATATATTAAGCCGCATCAAGTTGGGTTTTGGTTGGATTTTCTGGTTCTTGTTCTGTTTCTGTTTCTGTTTGCTGGTTTCTGTGTAAATGAAGTCATGGCAAAAGTTTTCCTGCCTCGGCGCCTAATTTTTTGTTGTGAGAGAAAAAGTTTTCGTTTCGTCGCTTTTTGCATTAAACATGAAACACTTTTTGGGACCGCTTCTTTTTGTATTTTTCCCCGTTGAATTTAATAGTGAAAAGTGTAGACAAAACACGCAAGGAGCTAGGAAAACTCGTGTCCCCGAGCCGGGCACACGATTCATTCTCTCTCTATTTTTACTGCCACACATATTGATTATTTCCCTTGCATTTTCCAGGTACGGCGGCATCCGGAGCACCTACCAGCACTTTGGGCCGCAGGGCGGCCAGGACTCTGGCTTCCCGAGTCCGCGCAGCGCCCTCGGCTATCCGTTCCCGCCCATGCACCAGAACTCCTACTCCGGCTATCACCTGGGCAGCTATGCCCCGCCCTGCGCCAGCCCGCCCAAGGATGGTAAGTAATCCGCAGTGTCTGTAGGTTCCCCTTGAATATCTATCTCCCTGACCCGTGTCCACTTCCTCATCTACGAGTATATATTTTTTGGCGACACTTGAACTCAAGAGCTCAGCGCTCGCTCGCTCGCTCCTCGAGTGTCATTGTTGTCGTCTCTTGCGGGTTTGTTGTTTGCTCGTTGACTTCGAGTCTCCTCTCGGACTTGTCTCAATTAGGCTTCACCTGCAGCCAAGTGCGAGCACAATTTGTCTTCAGGTGTCTTTCACTTTCAGCAGATGTCATAAAATCGGTTATAAAATCCACTTGTTTAATAATTTTACATAAAAGAAAATTATTTCTAAGAAATAAGACCTTCTATCATAAAAAAGTCAAAGATATAGAAAAGAACTGTACCTCTTTATTAACTATATATTTCTAAACTCTTCTTTACTTTATTTTAGTTTACATATTATTGTAAAATATTTTCCATACCCATAATCTTATCGCTTTCTGTAAAAAACCATCCATCGTTTCTGTGGGAGAACTGTGCAACCTTTTTGTTTCATATCCACGTACTTGCAATTTTCCCATTTTATTTATTTTTTATGTCTTTCCATTTTGTTGTTTTTGTACTCTTTTTGTGTGCTGTATCTTTTTATTTTGGTAACTTTTTTTTTTCCCAGTCTCTGGCATAATTGCGCGCTTGACTGTGACAATTTTGTTGTAGCAGCAGCGACTGCCTCTCGTATTTTGTTGAACAATTTTGTTGCTATTTCGATGCGTTTTGGTTGAGCAGTTTTCAGGTTTTTTCGCAGTGAGTGAAAAGCAATTCATTTTTTAGCCATTGTCGCGGGATGTGAACAAAAAACGCCAACGCTACAGCTACATCCACAGCTACAGCAGCCTCAATTGCTATCTTTGACTTTCGTCGCTCATACGCAACGTGGGCCCAACTGACCTTGATGCACTTGCACTTGAAATCGCCCAGAAGAACAGCTGATCGCTAATCGTTAGAAGGTGCTGGCAGTGGTCTTTGGCGAGAAAGAAATCCCCGGATAATTCTTGCCGGTCGCCACAGTTGTTGTTTGTAACGATAATTGCAGTGTAATTAGGCTTTCGTTTGCCGTAATTAATTGCACCGCCTGATGGATGGATGGATGGATAGAGTGTGTGTGTGCCGAAATGGTCACCATTGGCCAGGAGCACACACACCAGGGAGCGGGTGTCCGGCTGACTAATGTTGCTGCTTGCCATTTTGTCATTAAGCGAGTGCAGCACGTGCTGTCCCTGTTCAGGCGCCAAAATAAAGAAAAAATACACAGCGACAGATACAGATACAGAGATACGGATACGGAGTGTTGGCTCCTCCACCTGTGGCCATATTTGGCATTTAATAATAGTTCGTTTTCGAACAATTAGCAGCGTCAACGTTCGCCCATTGAACTTGGGCCGATGATGATCATCATCATCATCATCGTCTATCATATCATATCGGAGTTTTGTGAAACCATTGGAGTGGAGTACTTTGAACTTTCGCTCCGACAATTAACACTAATTCGTTGACATTTACAAGTTACTTAACGAATCGATACATCGGCAATAGTTGCTCTACTCCACGGCTGCCCCCGATTTCTAAGCGATGCGGCTGCAATTAATTCCAGGTCCATAAATGTAACAGTTTCATGCATTCCAGCGCGGTCCGCGGCGGGAATTCGCTCATAAATATGCATACACGGAGGCAGAGGCAGGCAAGCAAAAAAGGGTTAAGCGTTCTGCCGGCCATAATTTCATAGCTGATTATAAATTCATCACTGCAGAGCTGCAGAGTGCTGCAGAGCAGTTCCTGCCATTTACAGAGAGTAACCACTGATGTGACCCCCTTCCTTCCAGACTTTTCAATCTCGGACAAGTGCGAGGACTCCGGCCTCCGCGTCAACGGCAAGGGCAAGAAGATGCGCAAGCCCCGCACCATCTACAGCTCGCTGCAGCTGCAGCAGTTGAACCGCCGCTTCCAGCGCACCCAATACCTGGCCCTGCCCGAGCGGGCCGAGCTGGCGGCGAGTCTGGGCCTCACGCAGACGCAGGTGAGTTCAAAGGGAGCATTTATAATATTTATTTGGTTGTAATGGGATTTATTCTGGGGGTTTTTAAATTGTTTTATGAATTTTAAGAGGCTTTATTTATTTTCTAAATAATATTTTGTGTTGGAAACTACTTTTTCAACTGGAAATCATAAGGAGGTAATTTAAATGGTAAAGATATAACCAGGATTATTAAAGTCCTACTCATAAATTTATCTGATAAATAAAATTCAAAAGACTATACACCTTTTGACTCCTGAGCTACGCTAACCCCTCGGGAGGATCCTTCTTTGGTCCTTGTCCTGGGCTGCACCCGCGGTTAGTTGGCATTTTGCAAATTGAATTGTTGACATGTCTCTAATGTTGACTGACAAACGAGCAAAGACAACGGCCGCTGAGACAACGACAACAGCCACAACGACGACGTAACAATAGCGACCTCCTACGCCTGTGACCCTCTCACTTGACAGACACACAACCACACACGCCACTCGGGCGTATGTGCAATATTGTAATGTTCTTTTTGTATGTTGTTGTGTAGTTGTTGTTGTTCGTCGTTCCACGTGTGTCAATGTCAATTTCGTGAAAAGTTTTTCAGTTGCTATTTTTCGCTGTGTGTGTTGGGTTTTTTTCGCTTTTTTTTTGCACGCGCTGCTGCCCACGAAAGGGAGGAGGTGGTTGCCATTGTCACAGGCAACACCCACCCGACGAGGGGCAAGTACTCGCGTCATCGTCCCAGCATCGAGTACTTCTAGTTTCGACTGCTGCTGGTGCTCCAGTTAGTGGCTTTCTCAGATGATCCGGAACATTTTCAGCTGTGAATGAGCTAAAGCCGGAGAGCTGCAGAGCTGGTCTCGTGCTGGCGAGAATTTATTGATAGTGGGCGTGGGCTTCCTAATTGAATTAGTGTGCCACGAAAGTTCATGTGCTTGCCCAGAGAAAACGCAGAGAGACAACCACCAGACAGACAGACAGAGGGACCAAGAAGCACACAAAACAGAGAGCACAGAGACCCCTATATATGTTTATATATATATATATATATATATATGTATGAGTTTGTGAGGAAAACTAGTAAAACAAGTTGAAGACCCTGCACCAAAGGCCGCTGTATTGGTGGCGTGGGTGGTTCGCTGTTTATCAAGATACGAGTGCGAGTACCAGTATTCGTTTTCGTATTTGAATATCCGCGGAGGAGTCGAGTCTTCAGTCTTGGGACTTGAGTCTAGAACGGGCGTGCCACACGGCGGCTGTGTAATAAATTCTCCTGCTGAGCCAGGCCATTGTTAGTCACCCAAACAGAAAACCCAAGGAGAAGCAGCAGCAGCAGCGGAGAGACCCTGATTTCCCAAAGTCTGCTGGCAGCTGTCAATCGAGGCAACTAAGCAAATAGCCACGCCCTCGGCGCCCCTCAAGCGACACAATCAATTTGGTCTATCTCTGTACTCCAACGCCGCCGGCCTTAAGGGGTTAAACCGTTTGGCCAAAGAGCCCGAATTTATGACTGCACTTTGAGGGTGCTACCAACTTGAACAAGTTTACATTAGAGCTGCCTATTTGTCCTTTTTTTTCAAGGGTTCTTTGGCTAAGAAAATGTCAGGCAAGAACAAGGGAATTCTAAATAATATAATTATTTAAAAAATGAACCACTTTTTATGCTGATTTTATTACCAACCGTTTTGCATTTTAATGGAGGCTTGGTTTACTTTTAATAATCATTTGAGTTACTGTCAATTACCATATAAAGCTTAAGGTATACTTTAGTGTGTGTCTAGATTTATGGGAATATATATGAGGGGTTAATAATGTGCAATATCAAATTACTTATTTGTTTACAGATTTATTAACTTGAAAATATGCCCAGAAATTAAATTAAAGACTTCTTATTAAGGAAAACTTTTCTATCAAAATTATATATATAGTTTCTTGTATTATTTCCTCTATTTCTTTACTGTTTTCCTTTTCAATATATTAACATTGTTTGACGGACAACACTAAAACTTAACTGTAAGCCTGGGCCGCTTTCGCTTTCCGCAGGTGGGGAGAAAGGAAACTTTGGCCGCGTGTTAATTAAAACCGCCCTCGTCGTTTTGAGCAACGGAAGTTTTTTATTGATTTGGCCAGGAGCAGGAGCAGGAGCAGGAGCAGGAACTGCTGCTGGCCAGGGGCTAGTCCCAGGTCCAAGTCCAACTCAAAGTCCTAGTCCAAGTTTGGTTTGGTGTACCCCGAACACGCCAATGTTTGCGACGTGCAAACAAACCATTGTGCTAAGGCCCTAAGATTTATGCGTTGCACAAAGCCAACACCTAGCGGCCAAGACAAGACCAAGACTCTGGCCAACTTAATGGCCTTCGGTGTGTGTTGTTTTTTTGTGGGGCGTGTGTTATACAATTCGGTCTCTGAGTCTTGACAGCAACTTGTCCGGCGTCCGACTCTCGGGAGACATGTTCTAACACCTGCCGATCCGAGCCGATCCATTCCGTTGCGATCGCAGCACTCCTCGCCTGCACGTAGTATATAGTTATAGTATGGAAATATTGCTGTGGCACATACTGCTCTGGCTGTTTTACAACTTTTTTACTTTTGTACTTTTTTTTTATAATTATGGTAATTTTATTATGATTTTTTAGCGGCTGCTGAGGCTGCTGCTGTGTCTTCAGCGGCAAAAACTTGTTTGCCAGTTGCATCTTTCACTCGGCCACTTGCTGTTCGGTTGATTTGAAAGTGCATCCGGTGACTGTTAATGAGCTCCAGCAACAGTCCGAGCCGATACTCATATATATACTAAGCTATAGATATAGCCGCTTATTCGGAGAATAATTAAGTTTCAATTAGAGCAAATCCCGGCTACTGTTTCTCCCTATCTTGCTCGCCGACTAATTGAATAATTACATAGAACGTTCAACTGGATTGCCGAAACTTTTCAATACCCCAAAAAAAGCGAGAGCGACTTTAAGCGACTTATGTGTATGTACAGTCCCCTTTCAACAGGCTGCGCCGATCTTTATAACCAAAAAATACAAAAAATAAAGGGAAAAGCAAAGGCAAACTTGAAATAAAATAATAAAAATACTTTTAAACTGCGTGTTTATGAGCTCATATCGGCACATTTTGATCTGGTTCCTCCGCACTCCGAGGAAAGGGCGGCCACAAAAGCCACGAAATATTTTGTAGGAGGCCACGCTGGCTGAAGACAAAGGATTTGGCAGACGAACTGCCAAAACGGCGCTTGTGGGAGCAAAAGACCAAAGAAACTGGCCTTTAAGCCGGCTGAAAAATGTTGGTAGTAAGGGAGTTTGGTGAAAATGTTCAGAAAAATGCTGTGTAATTTATATAAATTAATTTCTTAAGAGTGTTTTGTTTTGAAATGTATTAAAAATATTTTTTAGAGCAATATTTTCATTCGAAAACGTTGCCAACTTTAAAGTAGCTTTGTTAACGCAGTTCAAATATATTATTTTAGTTTTTAAATATATAAATTTCCTTGAATTTCGGTTGTTTCTACCAATATTTCTCTGTGGCTGTGCCATTCTGCCCTGGCCTGTCTTCAAAAATCAACAACGCCTGTTTTATGAGTCCGCCCGTTCGCCAGTGTGTTTTTGGGCTGCTGCTGCTGTTGTTGTTGTTGTTCTTGGCGAATCTCTGGCAGACACAGATGCAGACTTGCTGGGATGACGACGCCGCAGCAGCAGCAGCAGACGCAAACGCAGACGCATCGCCCACGGTGCACACCTTCGCTTTGCGGCCAGGGTTCCAGGGTTCCAGAGCTCCTCAGAGCGGAGATAAGTCTGCTTAGCTGCTCCACCCCTAACGTGAAACGTGGCCCAGGCTCCGACTCCGACTCTGGCCTGGTGCTGCTCCAAAGGTCATGGACTCTGCAGAGAAACCCAAAATGATACTTCGCTGGAATTTTTAGCAGGCCAGCCTCGGCCAGCAAATACTTGTAACCGAATTAAAATTAATTTCCACATCAAATAATACACACACACTCGCACACGCAGGCAGTGCGCGTTTTTTATTGTATTAAAGAGAAAAAAAACTAGCACAACTTGATTTAAATAATACAAGTGTCTAGTTAGTATCAACTACTAAGCGGCGACTAAGCGAGAAAAAATGAAAAACTGGCTGACCGCATTTAAATGCTCGCTCGGCTCACGTTCGTTTATGCTGCTGCGAAGCTGACCGCAGCAGCAGCAGCAACTACAAGCAGCAACAACACATCGTATATCAGTGATTGCCTGATTTACGCGAGCAATGTCAATTAAATTATGGCACATAATACACATAATACAATGTAAATGTAACCAAGCCATGCTCACGTCTTGAACGCACACGCATATTGCAGCAACAGTCGCAGCAGCAGCAGCAGCAACAGCAACAGCCGCAGCAACAGCTTCCTTGCTTCACTTGTACCTCCCTCCCTATGTCGAAATTCGCGCAACAGGAACTTTGAATTAAGTTTGATCAGTGGTGATGCTGGTACTACTACAGCACCAGCACTAGTGCTAGTAGCAGTAGCAGCAGCAGCACTACACAGAGATAAAAAAGTATACATCTCTAACAAATATATATTTTTTTCAAGTCTTTATGGTCACAAAATCATATAAAAACTGTTACATCCTTTGATGATTCTCTCTTAATAGTTTGCTTATATGTTTTCTCTCTGTGTAAGAGCACAGCGACGACAACAAAACAAGTTGCCATTAACAATGATGCATGGCCTGAGAGCTGCCTAGTCTCGCTCGCACACCAGCGGGCTCGTTCCTCAATTTCTCACCAGAGATCTTCTCCAGCTGGGATTCTCCCTTTCTCCCCCCTTTCTCAAATTCTCCGCTGACCGCATTTGCATTCGCGCGGAGAAGAGCTCAATCTAACGCCATTCAAGAGCTCTATGGCTACGGACTCATGTGGAGATGAGACCCGTACAGTTGGACGTCTCGAGTGTTTACGTGCCGCTTGTGCAATCTCGATTGCAGTTGACATAATTCGCCGTAACAGGTAGAGATCTCAGATCCGATTCAAGTCACAAATTGACCCACAAAGCGTGCCAAAAACTAAAGCTTAAAGATGGTCAGTGGAGACTGAAAGAAGCTACCATTTAATGGGTTGGTTTAAGTGTTTTCTGTTGATTATAGGAGAGCTGAGAACTTATTTAATGCTCTAGAGAAAGAGGTAACTGAGAGATAAACATTAAAGTGCTACGATTTTACTATTTAAAATGAATCAAATTCAACCAAACAGTCCAAAAGAAAGGAGACTAACTGGAACATAAAGCTTAAGCTTAATCTTAAACTTAAGACGAAGCTAAGACTATCCTCTATCCAATCCCTGGGCACCGTTTACTGCCTCCTCTGGCCATTAGCATGTGCTCAGCATTCTCCTTTCCACACAGTTGGAGGTCCCTGTGCTGAAAGCGAGTTTCGCATTTCATTCACAATATTGGCAGCGCTTTCAAAACGCTCGAAAACTGGCTTCGACTTGGAGCTGCCTTCCGACTCGGCTCCAGTTGCTGCCCCATCCGTCAGAGTGTATTTTTTGTCGATCAAAATCGTACGCAACGCTCGGAGGAAATTACAAAATGCCCAGGCAAGGCACGAGGAGAACGGGGTTAGCAGGCGGACAGGCGGGCAGGCCAGTTATTAGCCCCGGCCAGGTGAGAGTATTTAAATAAATAAAATTTTACGACTATTGCGCATAGCTAGGCACGAGTACGGTTATATATATCTCGCATAGTATTGACCAACGGAACGTGGGGGGCTGAGCAGGGTTAATTACGGTCTCATTTGTTGACACACGGCGGAAAGGTAAACAAGGCAGGAGAGTCAAGAGAGCTGCCAAGGATGCCCCATGGTTGGCCAAGATTTCTCCGCCGAGATAATAATTATAATTATTATTTTATTGCCAAGATGCGGCCTGCAACTGGTTTGCCAGGAGACTCCCTCCTTCCACAGGCTGTCCAGAGGGTGGCTCTCTCAAGGTTTCATGTTATAATTGGCTCTCAAATTCTGCAGCCATCGAACAAGGGTTGCGTTGCACTTGTTTTTGGCCTTGTAAATGCGATGCCAATTAGCAGGACTCGAATGTCCTGGGCCACTCGGTACTCTGACACCAATTAAAGCGGGATTTCCAAGAGACTAGCGACTGGAGATGGGAACTTGGATTTTCCTTGGCGGGTTTCCCCCCCAGCGACTAACAATGAACTTTTAACGCTTGGTTAACTCCGACTGAGCTCTTTTTTTTTCCTCTGCCACTCTTTTGTTGTTTTCCAGTCGCTATCATGATCTTGCCGCTGTGAAAATGCATAGGAAAACTAACTGAAAACTGAAAACTGTGTGTAAGCGACAAATAATAGTCAGTTGACCATGATTTCATTTTGCCGACTCAAAAAAAAAAAGGCAGAGAGTGAGAGATAGAAGGGGAAGAGAAACAAATACCATAATATTTAAATTACTAGCCCCGAACAAAAACCGAACAAAAACAAACGCCGTGAAAAGAATGCGCTTATATAAATTGCACAATTAACCGCCACACTTTTTTGTTAGCGTTTTTCTTCCCCATCCTCTCCCCTCCCCTCGCTCAATTTTGTTTTGTTTATTATCTGGTCGATCTGACCACAAACAGCCAGAGAGAGAGAGGGGTCAGCTCCTCATTTAATTTTTCTGAAACTGAATCTGAATCCGTGCGGAAAATGCCTTCCTTCCAACTGCAGTTGGGGACCTGCTTTTTTCCAGAGTTTCTGCTTGGACAACGATCATTATAATTGGGCCATCTAATTGAGCTTGATGGCTATGGGAGACTGCAATGGTAATTGAAAGTGCACCCACATTAGAAGTAAGTTTCCTTTCCCAAGCTCTCTCGCGCGAGAAGGGACTCCCCCGTTTCTCTATAACCGCCTATTGTGGCTGCGATTTTATTTATATTTCTTTCAGAAGAATCACATTAATATTAAACAAGCTGAAAGGGGTTTCCCCCTTTAGTTACTAAACTTTAGTTGTCTTCTGGCTGGTAGAATTAATGACACAACTATCTAAGAGCGTCACCAGCTGCACAGCCAAAAAAAATATGAATCTAGACATGACTAAGTTCCTGCCGCGGAGTGTAGGGCAAAAACTTGGCTTCAGAAAGTTGACTAAGTGAGCGGGGAGAGACTGACTGGCTTAAAAAAAACAATACTCGTATTTTCGAACACGCCCCTCGAGGGGAACTGCACTTGCTCGTCGTCCGTCGTCGTCATGAGTCGCTAATACTCGGCATTGTTGTTGCTGGCTTCTACCTTTGTATCTGCTTAGAATCTCACCTTGACAATTGCTGATCAAATGCTGCCGCCGATTTATTGTTGAACAATTTTTGTACGTCAGCTGCGCTGCTGTTGTTGCTGCTGCTGCTGCTGGTGCGACGTTGCTGCTGCTGTTGCTGATTTATTTTTTTTCATCATAATTTTTGCCCCGACTGATGGATTACAAAAGCTGAACTGAGTCAGTGTTTCAGCGGCGAATTAGAATTACAAAATTTCAAGGCTTTGCAGGTGAATCAAAAAAAATAGCAACAGAAATTCTCATTCGCAGTCGCTCAGGCAATTCGCAATTCCACAGAGCAGAGAGAGAAAAATATGGGAGTTTATTGAGAATCTTATAAGAAATTTATTATATTTGTACTTGTATAACTATGATTTCCGATAAAATAGAAAAAATTCCTTATTTAAAGTTTCTCCCGTCCTAAAACCCTGCTACTCCCTCTTGCTTGCTCCCTTAACCTCTGGAAATAAATATTCAAGCTCCGTTTCTCTCAGTGCATTGCATGCCAGTCAGTCAGAACAACTTTGAACGTTGCTTTGGGGCGTTTTTTCAGCGATCAGTTGGCTTCGGTCCGCCCGTTGTTCGCTTTTCAATAGTTTCGCAGCGAAACATGGGAACAGTTTCCGGAATTGACAACACAGCTCAGTACAGCAGCTTTGTTGCACAATCCCAGCCCAGGCGATCGCGTTAAGAAGTCCGAATCCGAATCGGAATCGGAATCCCAGCCCGAATCCGAATCCGGCCGGATGAGCGTCATTCCAGCTGATTCCCAGCCAGAGAGCAGGCCTCGTTAATTGCTTCTATGAAAGCCGGGTCCCAAAATGGCAAAGTGGCCAGCGAATGGCCAAGCAGGCACTAATTGAGTTAGTATAATGCTCGATTTGTCCTTGGCTCTGGCTAACTTTGGCCGCTGGCATGCGGCTGCACTTGTTGCTCTGACTTAGCCAGAATCTCCAGCTCCAGCTGCAGCTCCCGGCCTGTTCTTCGACTCTGCTCCCCGTTAACAACATAATTAAATCATATTTAAGCTGAAGTTCAAGTCGAAAGCTCTCTTTAGCGGCGAGGAAAGCTGATGAAATGAGCATCCGGCGATTGAGCAATCATCGGTTGGGGATCGCAGCCATGTCTATATAGAAATTAGATCGATATCTTTATTTATATACCATATCGCCGTCGTGGTTGTCGTCTGTAAAATTGTTTCACTCGTCGGCTCCGGCGTTTCTCATTAACGGCCAGCCGCCGATGGCATCGTTTCAGTCCCAGTCCCAGTCTCAGTGCCAGTCCCGTCCAGTCCATCCAAGTTAATTGCTATTAGAGTGGCTATAGAACGAGGATGGGCTGCGCGATCAGCGATCTCCAAAGGGGGAAGATATGTGTCTTATATAAACAGCACTTGGCAGCGGCCGTCGTCTGGCCTTGCATAATTGCATATTTATTGTTTATTAAGCAGCGTCTCTCCACCGCCGCCGCTGCCGCCAGAGGCGAAGTGGAGCTCATAACTGGAGAGCACCTCGTCCTCCGTCTTCACTCTTCACTCACTTTTTACGCACACTGCCTGCCTGCATATGCATAAATTAATGCATCTAGCCGCAATCGCTCCAAGCTTCATTCATGGCGCACCGGCAACTCTATCTATGTATGTCCCTGGCGGGTCCCGGTCCCGGCTCCATTGATAAAGATCAATGGCATAGCTGCGGACGACATGCGCGGCCCCCGGGGGAACTGATGGACGGTGACGGTGACCCAAAAATGGTCAGTCGACTGCATACTTTGCATCCCAATGGCCACTGAGTCCCAATGAGTCCCACTGAACTTTGAAATGCAGCCGCTGTTTACACTCGTCGAAAAACTAAACTCTTTTTCATGGTTCCCTTTACTTCAAAAGATGTTTAAAGCTTAAAAAATATAAATCTTATGATTAAATGGGAAGAATTCTTTCTAAGAGAAGATCTACCTCTCTTTCCTTGAGCAAAGCTCGTATTTGCTATATTTGTAAGCCACATTTTCCCCTTCTCTACATTTTCCCAGTGTAAACCCCCAAACGAGTGGAAAATTAATAGGAAATTAATTTGTTTGCATCCTAGACTGGGGCTCTGGCTCCCCGGTAGCTGGTCCACGTGCTGCTGGCACAAGTTCACAAGTTAGCCACGGGGTCAAAGCTGCAGCACGGTCGCCAGTTGCCACGTGAACCTCGGTTGCCTCATCTCGGCATCGATTTGCTTTCAATTTGTTTGTGTTTCTGTTTGGCGGCATCCCGTCCAGCCGGTCTGGGTTCCAGACCCCAGGTCCGAATCGGCGGCCAGATCGGCCGGTGTTAACTTGCGTTCATTTGCTGCCAGCAATGGAGCCGGAGCTAAAGCTGAAGCTGAAGCTGGAGCTGGAGCTGGAGAGCTCTGGCTGCAGATGGAGTTGGGGAGCGGATTCAAGGCGTTGTTGCGTTGTTGGCCTTGAAGCCTTGGAGCGTTTTTTGTTGAAACTCTGTTGTTGCTGCCGCTTTCCTTTCTACTGTTTTCGCTTTTTTTGTTTTTGGGGTTTTCGGGAAGGCGTTGCCCAAAACAGCCCGCAACGATTTTATTTGGAAATCACTTTGGCTTGCACGTCTCCTGCTCGCTCTCTCTCTCTCTCTCCCTCTCTCTGGCTGGGCGTCCTCCGTCTCACTCTGGCGGGAGTTGCTAACAAGAACGAAAGACTTAGGCAGCGAACTTGAAATGCGGCGTTGGCTTTAATGAGCTCGAAAAAAGAGCTGCTGCTGCTGCTGCTGCTGCTGAGGCTGCGACCGAGGATGGAGCCAAGAGTGTGCGTGACACTTGACTCTAGGGCAGTGCCAGGCCCTGGCAGAGGGGGGAACGGCGCGGAAAACAACAGAAAGAAAACTTTTTGTAGCGTTTGTTCTGTGTTTTTGCCACGACATGGCATTGTTGTATATGTTTCGAAGTCATTGCCTGCCCGCGGCGCTGCTGCCGCCGCTGCTGTTGCATTCAAAATTATAAACCAATTTTTTTGCTGTTGCTGTTGCTGTTGCCGTGGAGCGTATAAACAACAAACAATCGCATGCAATGTACAAATTTTCCAAGCACAATGAAAAAAAAAGAAGAGAGAAAAAAAAACGCCACGCCGACAGCAACAACAATGCGAGGAGTTTATAATAACAATAATAAAATGAAAATGCTACGGCCGGCAAGTTGCGTAATCCGTCAACCATGGCAGTCAAAAGAGCATGGAGTTGGAGGCGAGGAGAAGAAATATGCTGATGTAGCCGAGCTGAGCTGCTGCTGTGGGAAGGAGGATCTGCTGGCCGGCAAGGGAACGGAGGCTTCTTCTGGCCTTTTGGGGGTGGATCCTACTGCCTTTCAGCACACGCAACAGCTGCTGCAGCCACAATCACAGCCCACAAAGCAATCGCGAATTTGCAATCGTTTTGGGCCACAGAGAGAAATATATATATATGCATATATACTTGTATATTAAATGCGTTTTTGTTTGGCTTTTACTTTTTCGCTTTTTTTTTAACTGTTCAGAGATAAAGATCGGGCATGAACATGGGCTTACCAAAAATAAAGAAAAGCAACAACGGCAACGGCAACGGCAACAAAATCAAAAGTGCCACGCGGCCGCTGCTTTTATGAATGACTGACTGACCGATCGACCGACCGACGCTGAGTGAGTTATACTGGCCGAAAGCACTTGTTGCGCCAACAAACTTGTACAGCAGCTTCACACAGGCAGGCACTGGGAGAAAAAATTTATGGGATATAAATGGGAACTCTTAATAGATCCGGGAGTACTAAAAAAATAGTTTATAAACCCTTTACAAATATTTTAAAGGATAGAACAAGTCTTAAATCTAATTTATTAAATTATTTAAGCTAAATTTGATCACTTTTTCATTAAAACAAATACTAATTAGTAAAATAATATAAATATTTTATATAAAACTCATCTAAGAAATATATTTTGGGCCATAAAACTAATTTTTCTTTTAACTTTAGATACCTTTAAATAAAGAAAAACCTTTCTCATAATTTATTAAAATTAAAATCCCTCCTTTCTCATAATTTTTTATGATTATAATCCCCTCTCCAATTCGCTCAGTGTACCCCAGCTACCTGCCGTCGCGCGGCTGTTGACGAACAACTTCAGCGACAAGATCATAAATCAAAATTTTATTTTATTTCGCGCAGCAGCTCAGATTTTCAGCCCCCTCTCTCTCTCTGCCTCCGCCGACTCTTGGCCTCTCTCTCTATCGTCTATTTAAATTTTTATGGTCTTTGTGCTTTTTTTTACGATTTTTCTTCACTTTTTTGCATAAATTAAAAATTGCCGCGCGATCGCGCAACGCGGCTTGCACGCGTTTTGCTGGCGATTGCAGCGCGATTAAAGTCGTTCGCTGGCCCAGGCTGGCGCGTGCTCAAAGGAGGAAAGTTAATGGCCAGCAGAGACTGTCCCAGAGTCGGAAATCTCATCAAACGAAAGTGATGGCTTAGATCTTGGCCTAATCGAATTAGGAGCCTGCTTTTGGCGCCTGCAAATCGCCTCGTTGGAGCCATTAATCAGGTTGGCTAAGACAATGCTCGCCAAGGATGTCGCGTAATTCAAAGGCAACGCAAAGAAGCCGCCCGAAAGGTGTTTTTCATGTTAACCGCTTTTGGGGCCAGCAAATTGAAATTTCTCGCACCAAAAATGTGGCTGCAAAAATGCTAAAATCTTGTTGCACGGAATTTATGAATGAAAACCAAGGCAGCCGCCTGAGATCAGAGGAAACGGAGGGAGCAGCAGCGAACATAACAAGCAACAAGCTGAGAACAATGAGGGGAAAACTCGGCCTGGTAGCCATAAATTTGTGGCAACAAAACTGAGACCATTTCCAGGCCTTGCTTGCATTTGTTATAGCCCCCTGGGCTCTGGTTGGGAAAAAGGCATAAACATTATTTGGTATTTTTAATGGAAATGCATTTTGCCAAGGAAGAAGTTTGCATACACTACACAATAATGGGGGTTATCTTCAGGGAAATTGATTTAAATTAGGGATAAAGATATGATATTATATGCTGCTAAACGATAGAAACGACATGTGTAAATATATATTATCAAATTCGCATCAGGGAAGATAATCTCCTAAATTCTCCTAAGCTCCTTAGAACAGAGTGTTTTTTAGCCTCGTAAAACCCCAGAGGGGAGCCTCTCCCACTGGACATCATCTCATGCTTCGTTTTGGGGGCGTTGTGGGTGTCATTAAGCCCAGGCATCCGTGTCCAAGCCATGTCTGTCTCCAGTATTTGCACAGCTCAGCCTAGCCGCTTGGCTAATAAAGTTGTAAGCTTTTCGGGTGTAGCAGGGTCAGGTGGGGGAGGTGCCTCCTGGTTTATGACTTAACAGTGGGGCGGGCGAGACTCCAATTGCGCCATGATTTATCAGGGAAAATACCAACGAGGCAAAGTGTGTTTTCCGCGGAAAACAGCCTCTCCAAGGCTGCCCTGCCAGGGATCCCACACAAATCAATCGGTGGACGAAGCTAGAGCCCAGCTATAGCTATTACGGTTCTCCGTTCGATTGGCTTATCTTTTCCCACGTTTTAAATGCTCAACTGTCAAATGAATTAGAGTCTGTCTGGCTCTGGGCCTGGCTCAGGGGGCAGGGGAAGCAGCCAGCCGCCCGAGGCTTGGGACACATTTGGCAATGCCCCGCGGAACCAGTTACCAGGGGAGCCGGCTCTGTGGCGAGTGAGTTTTATGCGCTCCAACGGCAAGTGCTCGCAATTAGAAAGCCCACAGCGAGTGGCAAGCATCTCCAGGTGCAGCTCCAACTCTAGTTCTCCTGGTCAGCTGGAGAAGCGCCTGCCGTCGTCATAAAACCCATCTGTAATCTGCCTCCGTCTCCGTCTCCAGCTCCAACTCCAGACTCTCTTGGCCAGCCATCAATTCTGCGTCTGACTGCATAAATTATATGCCCAGTGACATATTGCGGAAGTGATCAAGCAAGTGTTGCTGCCGCTGCTGCTGGCCATCTGGGAGCTCTAAACTCCAAGTGGGTTAAAAGGATAATGCCAGAGCAGACAGGCTTCGACACAGTGACATGCTAATTTCTTGTTTCTTCTTTGTATTTCTGCGTTTTTGCCATATTTGTCCATGCGAAAGTGGTACAAATTCAGAGACACAACACGCCGGAGATGGGGACAACAGCATAAGGCTGATTGACACTTGACAGTCTGTCTCTCATTTCACTTTTACTCTCGGCCATGGCTCTTTCTGTTTATATATTTTCTAGAGGGGAACTTGTTGAGTTGATATTTCGTTTATCTTGTTTTTATTTATATATTCGCTAAGCTGACAATTGAGAGGCTGCTGACCATTAGTTTTGACACTTGCTCAGCCAGCAGCACACTTTTGATTAAATGTTTCTTAAATCAAAAGCTGCCAAAGCGTAACTATTTTTTGAGAGAAGAACCTCGACAATGTTTTATCATTGAGCGCAGATTTTGCGCTTGGCCTGCCTTGCGTAACACACATCGCATATATCGAAGCAAAAGAATTACCAAGGAAGCTTCCTTCCTTCCGCCAGTAGCCGAAAAAATAAAATGTATATAGTATCTCTCTGACATAACGATTCGCGCTTGATTGAGCACTTAAATGAAATGGAAATGGAAATTCGTTCGTCGGTTTCTACTATTTTCGGCTACTGTGATCCCAATGTCAATGATCCGACAATGGGCGCTATTAGCTCAGCTCGGTAGCTATCGGCTAATTGAAATCGATGGTTTCGGCGCTGGGGAATGCACATAAAAGCCGAATCTCCTCAGCAACAACAACAACAAAAAAATTCAACCGATTTTATGGTCAAAAAAAATAAACAGCAACTAAAACCCAAGCAAAGTCAGTGAAATTCGCCGAGCGTTCGAGCGGCGCTACAAAAATCCAACCAACCGCGAAGAACGACCTTGAGCAAGTCTGGCCCGGCACAAGTTTATAAAGCTCTATATATATAGTATATACACCCAGCTATATGCTTCAGGTTGGCTACGGTGCAAGATTGCAGATGAAAAGTGCGCATAGACAGCATTAGATACGCGCTGTTACAGTTTGTATCTTGGAAAGGGTTGAGATACTACCAGTCATATTCTGCGACTAGTTTTGGGTCATTTCGATTAATAATGAGGTGAGTCAGCTCTCAAAAGTGAAGTGTTCCACTCACCGCCGCTCACAGCTCAGCGAACAATTAGTTCTAGCGGCACAGCAGCTCGCAAATAAACGGAAACTGAAAGTATCTCTAGGCTTAAACACTTTGCAAGCCGCGATTGAGACACCAATATGTGTCACACGCTGCCAAAATCCATAGTTTATAGAGCCATTTTCCTGCCAGCCGCTTTTCACGAGCGCTCACTCTTAATTTCAACTGAAAGGCTGTTTGAAAAGCTGCCTAGTATCTGTATCTGTATCAGCGGCGTAAATGCATCTGTTAGCGGGCTTCTGTCGCCTCGCATTAGGCTGGTGTGCTCTCATAAAACTAAAATCAATGCTAATTCACACGCTAATCTGTGTGCTTGCAGGTGAAAATCTGGTTCCAGAATCGTCGCTCCAAGTACAAAAAGATGATGAAGGCGGCCCAGGGGCCGGGCACCAACAGCGGCATGCCTCTGGGCGGCGGTGGACCAAATCCCGGCCAGCACAGTCCCAATCAAATGCACAGTGGTGAGTTCTAAGGACCCAACAACCCTTAATAAAGTCAAAAACTAAGTTTAAATTAATTTTTTAGGCGGTAATAACGGCGGTGGCTCGAACAGCGGCTCACCCTCACATTATCTACCTCCCGGACACAGTCCAACGCCATCGAGTACACCCGTGTCCGAGCTATCACCTGGTGAGTAGCCCTAGAGAGAGTCCATGTCTTGGGGAATCTTTTCAATGTGGCTTTGGCTTTGCTTTTCCCTCCCACAGAATTCCCACCAACGGGTCTCAGTCCGCCAACGCAAGCGCCGTGGGATCAGAAGCCGCACTGGATCGACCACAAGCCGCCGCCCCAAATGACGCCGCAGCCACCTCATCCCGCGGCAGCGCTACATCCGCAGACGCACCACCACAACCCGCCGCCGCAGATGGGCGGCTATGTGCCCCAGTATTGGTATCAGCCGGAGACGAATCCATCACTAGTGACGTAAGTCTTCAACTTCTTTATAAATTATATTATTAACTGCCTCTTGAATCCCTATATAAAATATATCCCAAACTAACCCTGGAATCCCTCTCTAATCCGCAGTGTTTGGCCGGCGGTCTAACAGCATCCGAACCAGCTGCCCGCGGCTGCCTGGACGCAGCACCAGCTGAACCTGAACCTCAATCTGGAGCGGGAGCGGGAGCAACAGCAGCACCAGTCCCTGCCACCGCAGCAGCCGCCGCAGCAGCAGCAGCACCACCACCACCACCATCACCACTCCTGTCCGGAACTGGGGCTGCAGCAGCATCTGCAGCTGGAGCAGCATCTCCTCCAGCAGCAGCAGCAGCGGCAGCAGGAGTTCGCCACCGGCGGGGCCGTGCAGCACACAATTTCTTAGCCAATATAAAAAGCAAACCATGATAGCAACCTGTAAAATATCCATGACAACTGGCAAGTTAAGCGTAAATTTTGTACATTTTAAACGTAATCTAAATACCATTTACACCAGCGTGAATAAAGTCGTTCTAAATACAAAAAAAAGAAAACAGTAGTCTAGCTAAGAACAAAAGAATACATAAAAAGAGAAAAAAAAATACTTAAACCGAGAACAGAAAACATTCCTCAAATCACATGGAAACGTGTCCTTTAATTTTGTTTTTAATTTAGCTAATTAACTATGTATAAACCTATCTATATATATAAATATATATACTACATGTAGTGAGCAACAACAACAAAATATATGAAAAGCGTAAAAAGTACATCGTAAAAATAAAAAGAAGAAAAAATCAGCTGTTGATCTTAAAAGAGTTTCTCTTTCGCGTGTTTTTTGTTCTTCTGTGTAGAAACGAGGAAAACCAGAAAAAAATCAGTAAAATCCGATCTCAAAATGCAAAAAGAATAATATACTTTCCGATTCTTTTAATTGTTCTTATTACCTTTTTTTTGCACCTAGAAGAGGAGGAGGATCTTGAGTCGTTCTTTTATTGTGCAATATATATAATTCCGCCTTTTCCGCCACAGAAAATCAGTTGAAACTACCTGCTTGAATTGTAAATTTTTGTATAGACCGCATTTTATATAGGATACATTATATATCGTAGGACTCCCCGCGCAGTAGAAGAATCGAAATCGAATTCGAAATCGAACATCAAATGTCAGGTGAAAAAAGGCACAATTCGAGAGGCGAAATGCCGACATTCGCTGCGTAATTATGGATTAAACGTAAATCTAGTTTAAGCGGTAATTAGTGCGTGTGTTTCACTCTAGTTTAATTTATACCAACAGCAGCTAAAAGGAAATAATTGATAGTTTAACAGCAACCACAGACCGGAGTGCAAGTGTGCGTATGAATGCCAGTGAGTGTGTGACTGTGTAATTATTTAATAACAATAAACACAAAATCAAATTTATAAAGCCCGAAAAACGTAAGAAACAAAACATGAAGATGTGCTAGCATTTAATTAATTAGTTTTAATCTAGAAAATGGCAGAAGAAAAACAAACAAAACAAACAAAAATCACAGAACAAAGCCTAGCGACTCCCCCCTTTCCCTTTTAATTTTTAGTAATTAATGTAATTTTTAAATCAAATCAAAACAAAAGAGAAAAAAAAACAACAAAAACAGCGAGAAAAACTCAATAAAAAATAAAGAAAATTTAAATATAAAAGCGGTTATTATCTGTGTGTGTGGGTTGTCAAGGGCCACTTTCAGGGACATTGGCTGTCGTTTTGTCAGCAGGACGAAGCACTCTCCGGGGGTAAAAAGGATAAGGGAAAGGACTGGTGTGTGTCTGCGGCACATTAATGCATTACACTTGAAAAAGTTAAGTGGCAGCGGCGGAAGGAAGCTGGAAAATCTGTTCCATTAATCATGAAAGAACGCAACAGGATATGCCTGAGCCGGGCGACGACGACGACTATGACGACAGGCTTTTACAGGCGCAATGAATGGTTCCATTATGTCCTCGAAGCGACATCGTTTTGTTGCCAAGGGAGTGAGTGAAAAAAAGTGGAGGAAAACACTGATTTACACGCCTCGAATTCGACTGTTCTGCCAGTGCGAGTGTCTCATTTGCAGCCAATTAATTAGCTGGAAATGAAACAGAGAAATGAGAAACCCTCTCTGGAGGCATTCGAATGTCAATCACCGAAGGGATTCTAGATTTAAGACTGAAGATTCACTCAGGTTCTGCCTGGACCTCAGCTGCAAGACCTGGTCCCCAAAACCTCATTAAATCAACACCTTTTCGACCAAAAAGAAGACAATGGCCAGCGCTGGAATGCCAAAGCGCAGAGAATTTTGCATTTGTGAGCGAAGCAGCGAGCACTCTTTTTTTGCGATTTCAATTTAAAATTTCAGCGAACCAAGAGTCCTCTCGCTGGCCTGACTCTCAATGGCTTCTAATTGAGAGGGGCAGTCGTCGAAGGTGCAGCTAGGACTGTACTTAGCGTGTTTACATAGCAGCAGGACAAGTCGAAACCAAAGGCGAACCCAAAGAGTCCAAGGAGTCGAAAGAGTCGAAGGCAAAGCCAGAAGCCCGGCCAGACTCGGAGTCACAAAGTCTGAGGAATTTCCTTGTAAAAATGACGCATACCAAACTTAGACACAACGGGGACATCCAACGTTGCTGCTGCTGTCATTCGTATTCGCTGGCCCGCGTTCCGAAACTCAACAAGGTTTTGTGTCAACGCCAACTCCCAGCCACCAGCTACCAGCTTCCAGCTTCAGAATCAAAAGCAGATTCAGTCGACACTGAGAGAAATTAGTAAAATAAAATATCTTAAAAGAAAGGTGAAATAAATGTAAGAGTTGCTGATAAAGAAATTCCCTTCTTGGAAGGTTGTGGCCCAAAGAGTTTCATTATAAATAACAGATTTGTATTCAACATCTAAGTATTTGTTTGTTGTACGATTTTCTCCTGGTGTATCAACGACGAAATTGGTATTGGTGCATCCATGAGTCCCGGCCAAATACTCGTACAATAAATAACGCAGCCAGGCAGCGGGCAGGAGCTGCAGGAATATATAAAAAAGAGCAGAACTGCAGCCGCAGTTGAAGTTATTTGTGAAATTCATCCGTCAAAGTCGCGGCCGGTCCTGGGATCCTCATCCGCAGCTCCAGCTTCGGGCTGAGCCCAAAGCCCAAGCCCAAACCTCAGAGGCAGAGGCAGAGGCAAAGGCAAAGAGACACAAGGCAAAAGGCAAAAGCCCAGTCGCAGTCGCAGTCGCAGACATTGGGTCTTTGGCGTAAAACTTGAAAAGCGTTCCTTTCATGGCTTTGGCCCATTGTTTTGAACTCGGGCTACTGGTCATGCATAGCTCCTCCTGCTCCTCCTGCTCATCCTCCTCCTCCCTCTGGAGGAGAGCTGCATTCCTGCGCACCGTCCGCTCGGAATGATGAACGATGTGTCGCTGATGACCTGATCAAAGTGGAGCATCTGCACGCATATCGATTGCAGAGCAACTCCAGAGTCCTCCTTGGTTCACCAGGGGACACATTGCGTCGCAGGATGCTTCTCCCGTCGCTGTTGCTGTTGCTGTCGCTGCCGCTGGCCAGGCAATGTTTTCGGGGACATGACATTTTTTGTCGTACCGTTTGCTAAAATAACTTTGTTAAGATTTTTGCAACTCGCTTTGGGGACCATTCTGGCTTCCACAGAGAGCGAAAAGGTACGACAAATTTGATGTGGCAGGGGGCTCTCCAAGGGTCGGTGGCTTCCCGTCGAATTGCATTTCCAATGAGCCACATAAATCTCTTGGCCGCGACCCGGGCCGAAGAGTAGCGACTACTTCGCTGTCGCTGACCGATTTTATGACAAATGTATTTTATGAACTGTCAAAATAGGTGTTGAAAATGAATTAATTTTTCGCCAGCTCTCCGCAGACTCCGCTTGACATTCGGCGGCAACATCAGACCGTTGCCGTAATGCGTGTAAGGTCGCCTGACATTTGTAACGGAGCTGCCGGAGTTGTGCCTGCTTGTGTAACGAGAGACCCGGTCCGGTGTGGAGGGGATTGATGGCGGACGGAGCCGGAGGGGGAGGCCTCATTTCAGCTGCGCGCCTGCGCCGAGCTCAGCTCTATGAACACTGAAAGCCAAATGCCGAAATCTCGAAATCCGAAACTGGCAATTACGGCAGCGCTTCAGCCTCAGCTCCGTGCTCTCTCTGTGTCTCTATCGCGGCACATAAATCCGCTAATTTAATCAGTTGGAGTGGGCGTGGCACGTGAGGCACGTGACAAGCGGCGTTTGATCTGGCCAACTCGGCGGAAGTGGCAGGGGAAACGCAGCTGCCACGGGGAGAGAGTAGGGGTGTTGGGTAAGAAATATGGCAAGGGAGGAGGCAAGGACACCTCCCCTAATGCAGATCTAATTGCCCTGATTTCTGTTGCCTATATTCTGGCGTTTAAATGAAAGGAAATCCTGATCAAAAGGAAGATAAATCTTAGCAGAAGGCCTAACTACAGTTGAAAATGTAACAATCGACTGCATAAACTAAGAATTGAATGCACATTTATCAAAACCATAGCAACCCTTCCCTTTTCCTTACCAAACATTACATATTATAAACATATTTCAACACATTTATTCCCCAAGCTTTCACTTCCCTTCCTTCCCTTCGACTTCATTCCAATCTTTGGTAATTCAGAATTTTTATTGCGACACATTTTTAAAGCCAAGTGCTGCTGGCCACTGCAACTGGCCAAATGTTTATTCTATGAAAACTAATCTTTTATTTATAGAGCTGACATTAGGTGGCGGGACAGACGGAGAGCGAGAGGTTTGAGGGCTTTATGGCATATGATTACCGCTGAGCCGAGTGATCGCATGACGTTCCATAAATACATAAATAAATGTTAAGGAGCTCGGCCCAAGAGCAACCAGTTGCGATCTTTCCCAAGCTTCCAGGCCGGGCCAGAAGTCAGGGCGTGAAACGCGTTTGCTGTCCCGCAACCCAGAGTCTCAGCCTCAGCCTCATGTTTAATGCGAGAGCTGCTCCGATCGATCGGATCAAGAGCAGGCCAGATCGAATGTGTTGGCCGCGACACCTAACACAGGTTCGAGTTCCAGCTTGCAGCTTTCAGCTACCAACTCCCAACTCCCAGCTTCCAACTCCCAGCTGAAACTTATGCCTGGAGACCCTGGGGACCCTGTGTAGCATACGCAATAAACACATTAACGTGTTATTTAGTTGTCAACATGGTCAGGAAGCTGCCTCTGCCGGCTTTGATTCCACCGCCTGGTTAGCAGGAGAAAGGCCACTGAAGAGGACTCTGACTTCCCATCGGATCTGCCTTGCTAAATTGACTAAATCCAGCAGTCGGCCCGCATGGAAATGCTTGGAATTCTCGTCAATTGTGGGTGACTCCGTTCCCGCCGAGCCCAACGAGCTGGAGACAAAAGGAGTTGGATTAGAGATGGCAAAAGACTTTCAAGAGAACTTTGTTATGGGATATATTTCTTCACAAAAGAGGTTGAGTTTATCGGTAGTTACTTTTAAGTTGCATTATTATTTGCAGATTCTTTTAAATAACTACCTTTTTTATATATTCTGAATACATACTGAGATATTATCAATATTTCAATGATTTCTTCTTACACAAAACGATATTTTTGTTTCTCCCCGTTATACATCCCTAATTTAAAGCTCAAAACAACTACAACCGAGGGGTTGAAGCACACGAAAGCGAAAACAATGCCACGTCTGGCTGGTGGACGGATGAAGCACCCAGGTCCCCAAGTTCCCAAGCTCTGGAAAGTGCCGCATCATCCGAGAGCCGCCTTGAGATCGCTCGAGTTTGCTCTGAGCTGGGGGGATATGTCATAAATTGATTGACCCAAGTGCCGGTGCCGGTCCAGAATCCAACAACCAACAACCAGCAACCAGAATCGAGCGAGGGCGAAGGTGTGGGTATAGAGAGCTGTGGGTAAGAATTGTCTCCGTCTCACAAAACTGATTTATGATTATTTCGCAGACAATTAAGACAAATAAAACGCAGCAACAAGCCAAATTCAATTAAATCCATTAACGGCGAGAGCGAGTGAGCGACGAGCACGGCTTGGTGCTGCCCTCCATGGACCTCTGGGTCTCCCCAACAAAGATTCCCGGAGATTCTCTGGGAGAAAGACAGCAAGCGCGTTCGTTCCATGGGGGTTCCCGTTTCAGTTCCAGTTCCAGTTCGAGCATTATTGTTATTATTAATCCCGCCGACTAACCGCAGCGACAAAGGGAAACAGCTTGACCTCTGGAGGTCAATTAAATTGACTCGATTTGCGGACAACTGCCGAGCGGCGCTGAAACAATTCGATTACCACAAGGGGTACGGTGTACACACAGCCACAACGACGACATTCGTCGCTGGTGGAGAGTGTTTGGGCTAATCAAGATGTGGCTCATGCAAACAACTTGAACCTAAGGTCACATGAACACTCACACTCGGAGCACTCGGAGTCCGGGCAGAGCTTATTGAGTTGACAAATCAAAGTGTTTGGATATCGTCGCGCTCAGGGGTTGAGTCTCTCCTTTGGGCAATCAATGAATGAGCTTCAACCACTTTATTAGGCAGTGAAATTGGAGAGAGAAAGAGGGGATAACAATGATGAGGTTGAGTTAATATTATGGGAGACTTTTTAATTTACAAAATACTAGAAAACAACAAAGGAAAGTTTCGGTTTTTACTACAAAAATATTTGTGTTTATGGAACTGGGAGGAGTAAGGTAACTATTACTACTTCCTGGAGCTTTCTGCTTAGAATCTGTTAATAAATAAACCTATTAAATTGTGTTATACATATAATAATATTCAACTAGTGGCTTCCCCCTTCCTCTGATTAACTCGTGAAATTTAGAATACACCGAGTTAAGTGGCAAACCATTGGCCTTGATATCCCCCATTAAATTGCAATGCCTAACCGCACTCGCACTATCGATGACACTCCATTTCCCAAATGACCTGCGACCTGCAACCCCACTCCATCCCTCCCTGGGTTGACCACAAAAGTTTGTGCAAACAATAATGAGCAAAGGCATCGGCTACTATCCCCTCTCCCCCGGACACGGACACACAGGAAGGAAATAACGTTTGCCATGTAATGTGGATGATGATGATGTGTTTGAAATGAAAACTTTTTTGCATTTTCCACAAAGAAAAATAGCAAACTGAAAAGGCTGAAAGCGAGTGAATTAAACTACGTGATATCATTAAAAATGCAGTAACAAACAACAAACAGGCGGCGGCAGTAAATAAAAAGGTGTCGCCGCCTGTCAATCACTCCAAGCGGGAGATGAGGATGAGGCCTCGAATGCAGCCCCCGAAGAGGATGAGGCTGCTCTCGGCTGAGAGGTGTGAGCCCTGTGTGAGTGTGCCCCCCTGCTGGCAGAAACACTAAACACAGATCGGATAATACAAATGCATCTGGATTTGGGTATTTGGTATAGAGTGCAGCCGACCACGCCCACTTGAGCCGTAGCGTCTTTTGTTTGCCTGTGTACATGTGCACTTTTTGCGGATTATCGATGTCGCACTTTCAGGTTCGTAATAGATCAATTTTCAATCAATATGCAATATGCAGGGAAGCAGCGGGAAGCCTCTCTCGAGGGTTGAGGGAAGGGAGCACCTTTCTCTATAGAGGAAAGCAAGCTGCAATCTCCCACAGAGACACAGAGAGACGAATGCAACCGTCTAATTGCAGTTGGAAGAAGCTGCGGCGGCCAGAAATCGATTAGGAGGGCCTGGTCAGTAGCAGAGCGGCATCTACGAGATGAAGCCGTATCTGAAGCTGAAGCTGAAGCTGGAGCTGGAGCTGGAGCAGAACCTGTCCCAGTCAAGCCCATTCAGCTGTTGCCGCTGTTGTTGCCGTTGTTTTATTATTATTGCCACTATCTATTGATGGGGATCGGGCGATCCGACGGGGCAACCTGTTGCTGCGATCGCTCGCATTTTGTAATTTAATGCTCGGCTTCTGGTTAATTGCCACTTTCATTGTTCAGCGGCACACACACACACACACTGCTGGTGGAAGCCGGGGCATTTCATTGATTCAGCGCAGATTAACCCGGTGGCCGGTGGCCCCCAACAGATTCCAGATGCGATGTGTGAATGGGTTTGAGCTTTGGCTCAGTTTTGATTAATTTCACCTGAACTGCTCGCTGGCCCCGCTGATGTGGGTCTAGCTGGGGCTCTTCGGGGATCTGTGACAGTCGGAGAAGCTCTAATCGAATTCTCTGCGCTTGCCCTGAACTTCCAGGAAATATTAATAGGATTTTTGTATAATTTCTCTCAAAAGCTGTGAAGCTGTGAAGATTCTATAATGAGAAATATGAAATTCAAAGGGAAACGAATCGCAACTATCAACCTTTGTGGGTTTCTTTCAGAAGCAAGGTCAGTTCTGGTCTTAATTTTAATGAAGCTCTGGTTTTTGGAGACTTTTCAAAGTAGAATATATAAGAAAAATACTTTATAAAGATATTATATTAAAAATAAAACAATTTAAGGATCTCTTAAGAACTATAAATACAATATTTCCCATCTATCTACTACCCAACTATCTGTTACTAGCAATAAACTAAGGAAATCTCTGGATTAAATGTCTAAATTCTTTTCTAAACTGCTTATAAGTATTAAATATGTTACTAGTTACTTGAAATGTTTCTAAATACTTAACTTAAGGTTTAGAAAATAAGCTTCAAGGCTTCTCAGAACAGTAAAAAATAATATAATATACTGAAAAGTCAAAGTCCTTCTCATAAATGATATCTAGATTTACACTTTAGATCCATAAACCCACTGATAATCTTCCTAAAAACTCTCCAGGACCCTGGTGCCTCTGATTTCCAACTGTATCCGTATCCTGCAGCTGTCTGCATCCGTTAGGCTGCTCCGCCAGATGCCAGAGGAGTTCCAGCAACAGTAAACTCCAGGATGGCCCAGCAATTGTAAGCAACACCCCGGGGAGAGAGTGGGTTTTGTCAAATGCTAGCAGTTGATCGAGATCGAAAGAGAATGGGATTGGGATGGAGTTTGAACCCAGTCCCGGCAAAGGGGTAACCAGCAAGCACCCTTGTGTAAGCGGTCCTTGAGAGGGCGCAACAAATGTGGCAGTGGCGCGTTCACAAGTTCAAGGCTTTGTTTCCACGCCGACTTCCGGGTGACAATTCAAATTGGATTCTCAAGACGGAATCGTGCACCACAGAGCCCGACTGCCGCTGCCGCTGCTGCTGGGCGGAACTCGCCACTCGCCTGCTGCTAGTCCGGCGGCTACTCCTCTCCAGAAATCCGCTCACCTTTCGCTGGCCTGGCTGCCTTTATTGTGTAATCCAAAACGCGCCGGAAATCAGTTCAGCTCGGCAGCAGCAGCAGCAACAAAAAATATATATAAAACTGGAGAAGAAAGCGGCTACGAAATTGTATTTTTGGTCCACGCCCATTCGAGCGTTTTTTGAACAACAAAAAGAAAGAAAGAAAGAAAAAAAAAATACTGAGCCCGGGCGGATAAAACAATTGCATAAAAAACAGCAGTGAGAAGGTGCAGCCTCTCGCAGGAGAGCAAAATGTGTGTGTATCTGCAAGATACATGCGCAGTAAGTAACCCTAGAAGCCGAGGACCCTTTGTTCCCGCTCCCTGCACCCATCCCCCTATATCCTGTGATGAACTGATGGATTTCTGCTGTCTCCTGTCGCATGTAGTATTTATTTTTAGCTGGGGTTTTGCATCTCAATACGCAGCAATTGTTGGCTTTGTTCGCCGCTCTGTCGCCGCTGTGTCGGATCAGTCAATTACGCAATTAGAGCGGGATTCCTCCTGGTGCCTGGTGCCTGGTGCCTGGTCACAACTCTTCTCACCTTCCCCGATCTCTGCTCCGCTCCGATCCCCCCTCTACCCCTAGATGGAGGCATTTCACTTTCAAGGTCACCAGACAGTCTATAATTTGCTTTTTTGTGTGTGTCCCGTTCATCCATTACGGCAAACATTAAATTATCGTGTTGGCTCGCCTTTTGTTGCTGTGTCTTGTTTTTATTTTTTGGCCAATTTGCAATTATGTTGTTGCTGTTGCACAGCGTATATTATTATTATTATTACTTTTTAGCAGCCCGATCGAACCGGGAACACATCGAAGAGTTGAAGAGCTGAAAAGTTGAAGACCCGAAGACCTGAAGAGGCCCCTGAAAGTGATTGACTTCTGATTGACTTGTTGAAATGCGGAACAGGTTAACCGGGGCCTCATTTTTGTCTCAGGGATTCATATTGCCAGCACTAACCGTCGTCGGTAACTGGAGAAGACCTTAACCTTGTAATTAGCCAACACCCAGCACTTGTCGGTCAATTTCTATTGCAATTAGCCCGGAACATCGGGCCAACAACTTGGCAACGGCTAAATTGTGTAATATATCTACCATTATAAAGGGCTTAAAATAGGTCGAGTTTTGAGTAACAGATTACGTTTTTTATCATGTAATAATAGGTGCTAAAATGTAGGTGCTTTACTTGTTTTAAAATACAAGTCGAAGGGATTTTATGGAAGGTGCTTTAAGTATGGATTGGATTTTGCAGATAAATCCGATGAGTTAATATTACAAATACTTGTAAATATACTATCTTAAAATACAATAAGTATTAAATATTTAGAAAAGGATATCAGGGGAACTGTTCTGCTCATTCTGTTAAATGTAAGAGATTGTTCTTCTTATTATT
>JAEIIH010030942.1:0-26746 GCA_018904745.1 Drosophila orosa
CTTCACTGCGTTGCAAACTTCTGACTAAAATTATAATACCCTGCAAGGGTATAATAATGTTTTATGACCGATTTTTAAATATAAGGTTAATTTTGTCAGGAGGTAAACTGTTGTCACTTTGGAGTTTATCTGAGCAATGCCTCTAATTAATGTTGTCAATCAAAGACAAATACACAACTCAATGACAAAATTAACCAGACTTTCAGAAGTTCACTTCGGTATACCGACGTTTTCATACACTTGCAGTTTAAAATTTGATTATTAAAAATTGATCAATTTTGGTCAAATGAAAAGAAAAAGTAATAGTAAAATCAAATACAATTTTGATGAAATTTAAAACATTTTAAAACGTAAATCATTACATCCACATATTTATTGATTTTCATTAAATTAAAACCGATATTCGATGAACTCGTCTATGGCCATAAAACAGTTTCTATATGTCAAGCTTTCAAAATATTTCAAAAAATTTTTTTCAAAACAATCGCTACGTCGTCCTTAATTACTGTTCTTGCCCTTCACAAGTTGTTGAATTTATTTAAAATCTTTTTTTTATCCATACTTTTCTAAACATCTCTGATTGGGGTGAATTTGAAAATATATATGGACAAATATCAATATAAATTCAAGGGACGAGAGATACCAATAAAAATTTTCTTGAGACGTTAAAGCACCTCAAAAGTACCTAAAAACAGCCTTTTTTGAACTTCTGAGTTTAAATATTTTAAAAATCTGTCGTATGGAAAATTTTTTAAGGTCAGATTCAAAGAATATCAAAAAAGAATAGTCTGGTTCTTGGTTCTGAAATGCCTGTGTAATATAAAATATGTTAAGAACTGACAAAGTTCTTTTTTTTCTAAATATTTTGTTCATATGGCAGCTATATTATGTAGTCGTCCGATCCGACCCGTTTCGACTTACATAAGTATGTACATATATACTAGTGACAATATTTAGAGGACTATTTAGATGCTGAATATATATATATACTTTATAGCAGCGGAGGGCACTAGATCTAACGGTTTGAGCAGCAGCTCGGCCAGCTGCCTTCGAGAAAAGATAACGGTTTGAGCAGCGTGAGTCGGAGACTCCTTTACTACGTTGCAAACTTCTGACTTAAATTATAATACCTTGCCAGGGTATTAAAATCGGCACTTAACTGCTTAATCATATTTCAAGTAGAATTATTTCCGAATAGCAGTGTTAATCATTTCTTCTTAAACTACTTTTAAAATCAATCCCTATGGTACCATGTTACATTTAAAAAATGAGTTAATTGAAAAAAGCGTAATTCGAGCCTTTAAATCAATCTGTTATTTTCAATCAAGCATGTTTAACAGGCGCATTCTTACTATTTTCTTGCTTATACACATAATAAAAGGTGCTTGAAGGCTGTCAAAAGTGTTCAAAGGTATTCCAAATAAGTGGGAAAAGATACTTATTAAAGAAAGATACTTTTAAAATATTCTTATGAATTTATATTAAAAAATTAAAACGATTTGCAGCATGGCTTGTCTGCAAGATGAGTTTGGTCATCTAGGCCTCGGCGCCACAGACCTGCCGTTTAAGTCGCCCGATCTAGACTCTCCGCCTCGACTGCAGCACCACGCCAACTATGCGGAGATCACGGACAGCAGTGCCGAGAACTCGTGCCAACAACGCTGGCCACACACCGGAGGAGCGGCGGCGGCCTTCGGACATCCGGATAAGCCGATCGGATGGATGTACGGATTGCTCGGATGCATGAAGCCCGTGCTCTCGTTCATCGGAAAGAGTGGAGTGATCGAGGTGAAGAGTCAGCGGAGTGAAGACTGGGAGATTCCGTTCGAGTCTATCACGGATCTGGAGTGGCTCGGCAGTGGAGCCCAGGGAGCAGTTTTTAGCGGAAAGCTGAAGAATGAGATTGTGGCCGTGAAGAAGGTGAAGGAGCTGAAGGAAACGGATATCAAGCATCTGCGGAAACTCGACCACGAGAATATTATCAAGTTTAAGTGAGTAACAATGTCATTAAGCAACAATTTAAATAAATTGATATTCTGAGGATCTGAAGTATGTCCTGGATAAATATAGAGATAAATAAATAGAGTCAATAATTTCCTAATGAAAGCACCTTAAAACAACTTTTCGCAGAGGGGTTTGCACGCAATCGCCGGTGTTCTGCATCATAATGGAGTTTTGTCCCTATGGCCCACTGCAGAATATACTCAAGGAGGAGCAAGTCATGTTACCGTCCCGCTTGGTCTCTTGGTCCAAGCAAATCGCTTTGGGCATGCAGTATCTGCATTCCCACAAGATTATACACAGGGATCTGAAGAGTCCCAAGTAAGTTGATAAACCCCCTTCGTGTATTTAGAGTAATCAATATCTTAAATCTTTTTCCAGCATACTGATTAGTACAAATGAGGTGGTGAAGATCAGCGACTTTGGAACGAGTCGGGAGTGGAATGAGATTAGCACCAAGATGAGTTTTGCAGGCACTGTCGCCTGGATGGCGCCGGAAGTGATACGGAATGAGCCCTGCTCCGAAAAAGTTGACATCTGGTCCTATGGCGTGGTGCTCTGGGAAATGCTGACCTGTGAGATACCCTACAAGGATGTGGACTCCTCGGCCATCATTTGGGGCGTGGGCAACAACTCGCTAAAGTTGCTGGTTCCGAGCACCTGTCCGGAAGGATTTAAGCTGCTCGTAAAACTGTGCTGGAAGAGCAAGCCACGCAATCGTCCCTCGTTCCGGCAGATTCTCTCGCACTTGGACATCGCCGGGCCGGAACTGCTGCGCAAAACAGAAAAGCAATATTTTGAGACGCAAAAGTCGTGGAAGGAAGAGGTGCGCTCCCACCTGAAGGAGATCACACAGAATGGCACTAGTATTCACAAGTACGAGCAGGATTTGATCAAGCGACGCACGGCAGAATGGCGGCATGCCCAGGACATTCGGATGGTCTACGAGGAAAAGTTGCAAAAGACGAACCAGCTGTTCTTCGAGCTCAGCGAGTGCATGTCGCAATTGCAGGAGAAGGAGAAGGAAATAGCGGAGTAAGTTGAATAAATTTGCATCTGAAAGTCGTTCGATAATAACCTTGCTAATTAATTTCACAACAAATTCTCAGACGTGAACGGAAGCTACCAGGCAGTGGATACAAGCCTACGCGACGCCTAGGTAATACGCTCAGGAAGATGCAACACTATCGCCGAAGACTTAACGCTCCCACAGCAGCCATCCAACAGCAGTCTACCACGCCAGACCCCGAGACGACGCCGGAGGTATGAGTAAATGTCTTCACCTAATTGTATTTATTCTGGAACCATTTCCCTTCTGCAGTCCCCTGTGAAGTGTGTGCTGTATGCCCAACTGGACAGCAATTGTCAGCCAAAATCATATTTGGAGAACCTAATGCCGGGCCCTGGCACAGGCGCAACGATGCCCAACAAAAACAAGAAGAATTTCCGGCATCGACGCAATGGCTCTGGATCCTTTGGCGCTCCGCCTAAATACAGCCCGACGCGAGATCGTCGCTACCAGAGTGAGCCGGAGAATCGAAAGGTGCAGCTGGTGGAGCGGCAAACCCAAACGGATGCTATGGATGTCAGTGAGACAGATATTAGTCCCAGCGCAGAGGTTCCTCGGTCGCAGCCCATCGATGTTCCGGCCCCGAATCATCGCCAGCTGCCCCTCCAACTGCAAAGGGTACAGAAGATGGCACAGGCTCAGGCGAGGGCAAGGAACGGATCCACGTCTTCCGCTGCAGGAGGAGTGAATCCCGCTAGTCCGTCGAACGGCAACTCGCTGAGCACCAGCGAGTTGACCTACCAAGATGCCTGCTCCAGTCCCGATCAGCTCATCGACGATGTCATGAATAGCAACGAGCGCCTGGACATAACCGACTGCTGCAGCGACAATGAAAATCTCGACCGTTTGGGCCGGAAGGTCATCGAGTTCATCAACGAAAACCGCCTGTCCATTCAGTCCAACACGAACTCAAACAGCAACACGGAGAACGGCAATGGGGGGAACTCGCCTCTGGAGCTGAGGGAGAGCGGCAACAGTCCGTGCCTGAGTCGGTGCAGCAGCACACAAAGCAAGCGGCGAAGACAGCTCCTGGGCGATAACCCGAACTGTGGTTCGATAAGTAATGCCAACGGGTCAGCCTTGGCGCATGAGCAGGACAGCTGGTCGGATGAGGAGGGCGAGACGACGGACTACAAATACGCCCTGAGAAGGCGAAGGTAACTAGCTTGCCTAGAAGACTAGTCAACGAACATTCCTAATAATATCCACTCATTTTAGCATTGGTCGCCTGCCCATTGCCCGCGGAATGCGACCGCGGCGCAGCTACAAGGCACCGCTGGCGCAAAAAATTGCCATCCACAAGCGCAACGTGGTCATTGTCTCCGACGAGGAGAACACCTCCGAGTACAGTCACTCACCCTCCAGCCAACACTCGACGTTGGAGAGCAATACGGACATGGCATCGGCCATGAAGCAGACCCAAACCACATCCACGTCCACATCCACGAATAGCTGCAGCGAGCCGGAGGATGATTCGAGTGACTCCAGCGACGACGATGTGGAGGTGAATCGGACGACGAGGGGTGCGGTTGAGGGATGCCCGAAATTGCCTATGGGCGCGGTGCGCAGCAGCGATATTATATCCATACCTACTTTCGAGGCTGATGGCGCCGTCAACATGGTCTAACCTAGAACGATATTTAGCCTTAGCGAGAACTGCTAAGCTTACGTAACCCAAAACTATTTCCTATATACTCAACGAGAAATCGGCCCAAATGTATGGTATTATCTATGTTCATGTCCAGACCTGCAACACCTTTTCTCTAATTTATATACCTTTACATACTTGCAACTGAAGGCGGTCGTGTCCAAACGTTGATCGTTGCGGACGAACCCTTGGGTTAGGGGCAATCTGTATCTTTGTGTCGTATCGTATCACATGCATTTCCTATTTTGCTGAATATAATTTCGCATTAGTCCTAGTTATTTTTACACTTATTCTTGTCCTTAGAGAGCTGCCTTTGTAATATACTTATTTAAAAAATGCCCTAATTGTAGTAGACCTAAGCATAAGTTTATGTTTCGATCTTAAGAGCTTAAGAACCACCACCACCACAACATGCATGAAAATAACAAACCACAAAGCAAGCATAACAACAGATGGCCTCAGGCATATTTGTAGAAACGAATGAGTAGAACGAAAATAGTCAGGGATATTTTTTATATGACAAAAAAATTTGCTAAAAACTTATAGGGAAGAGCGCGCAGTGTACGAGGTTTAATTTTATAGTCGCATTCAAAATGTTTGCTGCTATTCGATCGAAAAAGTTTACTTTCCATAAGCACAAAATTCAAAGCTTCAGTGCCTTAATGCAAGCAACACAAAAAACGAAAGAAGTGAATACACTTTGATGGGAATTCAAGGATAATCTGACATGAAAACGTATAGCCATGTGTGGAGCAGCAAATAACTATTACATTGGCCAACATCGCCCCTCTGGCCCCCCGTGGAGTCGTTCATTAGCTGCAAGACGAATTACAAATCTAAATAATTATATATACACTCAATAAATACATACATACATATATTCTTTATATTTACACATTAGTTGGATGTTTACCTTCATAAGATGCGGCGCGCCTTCGGGCGCCACTTTCTCTACATTATGTAAATGTATTAAGTTTAAAATACGAACTAGCAATAATAATAAAATGAAAACAAATAAGAACACGCTAATAAGAATCTGTCATACTTTTTGTTGAAGTCTTTTCAACGTTGTGTATTTTTCTTCTACATATTATTTATTTAGCTTCCACTTCCACTGTGAAACATAATTATTTATTTTACCACAGAGCTGCACCAAGTGTTGCAAAATATTGAGCTCAATATGAACTGCAGTCCTTATAAAATGTACCTTAACTGCCTACGAGTATTTGTCAGATTACTTTCTTTACTTCAGAATTTTAATGCAAACGCGATAACATAAAAGTTAGAAGACTTTTATTATGTAAGTGAACCGCGGTCTTTGCTCAACGATCAAAAATGCATTAAAATAAAATTAAACCAAAGACCGTTTGCATTGAAAACTTTATTTTTTCATTCGGTTACTTGAGTTACTTGGGACTTATGTAGATCGGTCGACTGTTATTTGTAAGCTCTGAAAAAAAGTCGTTCGATACGCAGGTTTTTTGGTTTTGTACCTCTGAATGGTTTTTTTTCTGATAAAAAAGGGCGGGCAAGTCTTGCACAAGCTATACCTTTATAAATTCTAGGTCTTAATTTTATATAAGTTACTTTCCTAATGTCAACTTAGTTTTAGCCGCCTTCCTGACTTATTCTCCCTTTATCCGGTTTCGCAGCATCTTCACAGTATTTTTCTCCCTCAAATCAATTATGTGGCACACCACATCCGATAGCTTTCGAAATGCAACTAATCCGGCGGTGCCTTTCGAGAGATCCAAGTGCCGGAATCGATCGATGTCGCATGTACAGCCGTCAAACAGGTAGAACCACGAGCCTGCAGACTCCGTAGTGCCGTTGGGATTATGCTGGAAGATCACGTAGTTGCCCCACGGCGTCATCGCGAAGACTCTGTTCGCCACCTTGAAAGCGGAGCCCAGCATGCGGTGCAGACTACCCATGGTTCCGCTCTCGGACCCAGCGACGGCCATGAGCTGCGGCACCCGATTGAAGCCCGGAAATCGAGGCAGGGATTCTTTTTGTGATTTCGACGGTTCGGCGAGTTCTTCGTTATTCAATGGCTTGGGGATATCTCTTGCGGCTTTCTGCGAGGACTTCTCATCTAACTGCTTTGTGGAACCATCTTTTCGGATTGAGTGTGCTTTCCTGGTATCATCTCCCAACTTCAAGATAGCCAATTCCTTTGTAGACCAGTCGACATTTGGAACCCTGCCAGGACCGGAGCTGGGCGGTTTGGCGGGGGAGTCGTCTGATACCCTTCCGCCTCTTTGCCTGCTGAATGTAGTCGAAACTACAGAAATGGGTGGATTTCTGGATGATTTCCCAAGTTTTCTATTTATACCTCTGGTAGAGTTTTGCTTATGCACTTTCTTTGGCTCCTGAACAACAATTACAGACTTATTGCGTGATGTGAGGGACATTGTCTCCGCCATCTTTGGGTCGTGAACCGAAGCCATTGATTTCTTAGCATTATGGCAGCGTTTTGCTTTTCTTACACTCTTAGTCTTTGATTTGAGGGTTTTTGTTGTAGGAATGGTGTTTTCCCTAGCTTCCATTTCTTCTGCATTCTGTCGCTCCACCAACTTCCGTAACCTCTCTTCTTCTTCGTATTCGCTGATTACATTCAAGAATTTTTCCGACACATTTACTCCTGGATGGTCACTGAACATTATGGCCTCATTTAGGGACTCCACATCTAGGTTGTCCACCTCCTCGGGCAAGGGAGCCAGGGCGAAGCCCTCGGGGCACTCGGCGAAATTGCGTATACGCACCACATGCAGATAGTAGGCCGACTGCTGGTTCGACTCCTTGAGCACTTGGTGGAACACGCTAAGCAGGGTCAGCTGGTCGCGAAACATGCGAAGTGTGGCCCACTTAGCACCCTCACACTTGTCCTTCTCTGTGTCGGTGCCCATGACAGAGTGCTGATAGGGATCGAGGAGGTAATAGAAGTCATCCTTGACCCACATGGCATACATCTGATTGTTTATGTGGAAGACCATGTTGCTGTACTTCTTGAAGGCCTCCCTGATGTGAGTCTCGAAGCTCGTGCCAATGATGCGGCTTCCGCACTGCCAATGGCCCGTTTTTGCATTGGGTAATAGTTTCAGTTCCAGGACGAACTGTCCCATTCGCAGTTGGGTGGGAAACGTATCTAGGTCAACGGGCCGCTGATCTCGCAGGCAATCTGCCCAGCAGCTACGGCATAACTCCAGTCCGTAGCAAACTAATCGATCCAGCAAATTAGAGTCCCAGTTCGATGGGTGATATACTTTGCTGGCCAGGATTGAGCTCACGGCCACCATCAGACTGCTACGGTTTGTCACCGAATCATTTTAGTTCAGTGAGAGATGGAGGGTGGCCTTCAGGTACGCGTAGCTCTTGTTCGCCCCCTTGAGCTCAATCGGACGGTAGCTGGAGTTCCGTATATAAACGCGTCCATCCGGTGTCTCCAAGTGCACCACCACCAGTTCGCGAATTCTAAACTCATCCTTGGGTGTTATTCCACCCAAGTTCCTGGCCTGTTTAACCACCTGATCGATGGTTTTCAAGCACACTAGCATGGTCAGTCCCATATTCTTATCCCTTAGATTACCTTTGACGTTGAGCACAAATAACACATTTCCGCGCTGCCATATGAGCAGGTTACCAACTCGGGTGAGAAGTAAGCAGTACCGGCTGGATGTGAAAAATTTCTGGAGAAGGCGCTTTAAGTTCTTGATGGTGTGCCTAGACGGCCTATCCACTTCCTCGACGTAGCAAGGTTCCAAAGCCAAAGTAAAGGTGTGCCCCTCGAGATTGAATTTCCTTTTGATCCGCTTCTCATCGAAATAAATATTGCGCTGGGAGATCTTGTTTTCCCTCCGATTGTCATCCGTTTCGGAGCTATCGCGGAATAAATCTGTTCCCTCCGCCAGCAACATGTCGATCTTCTCCGCAGTCCAATCAACCTCCGGCAGGACATAGATCAATGCGAATGCTTTCAAGTAAGTGGCCAAGTCTCTATCATTCACCTCCTCCTCCTGCTTGGGAGGATGGCTGCAGGGATGGTCCTGGGCGGCATTCCAGCAGACCATATCCACAGAACCGCCTAGGGAATCGGCACCCAGTTCGGAGCGATGTGTAACCTTCTCACAGAACTTCCAGTGATCGCAGCTGGGCTCCATTGAAGGGCTGTCGAATTGGCTGCACAGATCAGTAAAGCTGAGGTACCTGTGGACAAAAAATCGGGAGGGAGGATCAGCTGCGTAAGTCCCTAGTTGCCAATTTGTCGTTCACTGCTCACGTATTGCTCGATTCGCTCGGGGACAACCGAGGGCTGTGGCCCTGCTCCGGTGTGATTAACGACATCATCGGCTTAATTTGGGATTTTGTACGTTTTAAACCTGCAAAATTTAAAATGGAGTTTTGCCGAAATGAACTATTGATTTCCAGTTCAAATTTTCGACGAGTCAACCAAAAATATTTTAAGTTATCTTGGATTTTGTCGGGGCGATCACTGTAAACCAGCGGGGGGCACGAGATCTAACGGTTTGAGCAGCAGCTCGGCCAGCTGCCTCCCAAAAAAGATAACAGTTTGAGCAGCTTGAGCAAATTGAGCCACGGCGTGCCCTTCGCTGCTGTAAACGGTCATTTATGTATTGACGATGTGCTCCGAACGTTGACGGAAGGCGACTACTATATATTGTACATGCAGAATTAATCGTAAACAGGTTTATGCCGATCAGAATTTAGGTTTTCCCTGTTCCTTATAGCTGACATTGAAAAGATTATAGAAAATTATAATTTCGTTCTTGGTTGATCATATGGGCGATTCTCCAGAAAGAACAACCGCCGCCAAAAAAATTAAAAGTTCTCTAAAATGATTTCTTTCAAGATAGTTACAGAAGGAAATATACCTATTGATAAAATTTGAAAGAATCTATCATATTCTAAAGCAAATTTCAAACTATTCGAAAGCATATTCGCGCAAACACAATTGTTCATTATTTTGATGAAAAACAGCAAAAAAAAATAGCCTAGTTTTGTATTGATAACAATTTATAAAATAGTGGCATTATTTCTAACATCACTCAAAGAATCGAAAGAAACGCATATTTGCTTTTCTAGCTTATTTAAAAGGTAAAATTCAACATGTAAGGTAAGATGGATTTTAAGTCAAACCAAAATCATTATTAAGATGAATAATATATTAAATTAATTGCATTAAAATCGTTCATCAAGATTTGCTGAAATCAGTGCTTGAACTGGTTTTCGAATGCGAATTCCATTCATTTTTGTAATTATCTTGAAAACGAACATTTGGCTAAAATTTATCTTAGCACCAATTATAGTGCCAACCAAGAGTTATAAGTTTTTAATTTTGTAGAATTAAAATAAAGTCTTGGCCTATGTTTGTTTTTAGTTTGCCTTTATAAATAGGTTTCATATACATATGTAGTAGCTGCCTGATCGAAAACTGGAAAAAGCCAAATTCGGCAATCCATAATTTATATGCCCTTCCACTTATTACAATAACACTCGGAAAATGTTACAAGTAGGGTTGAAACCTTTTTTTTTCTTTTTAGGGTCTTTGTGAGAAAATGCTGTAATTCATAAATAACTTAAAATTACCTCATCTTAAAGTAAATGGAAAAAGGTTAAAAAAGAAAATAGTGAATATTTATCGGAAAAATTTGTCATTAAGATATTGTTTGTGGCCGTTCTTATTTACAAACAGAGGTAGTATTTCCATAAATGAAACAATTGTTTGCACATCCCAAATTCATTAAGTGGTTATTGTTGTTACGGTTGACCAATTTCACGAACTTTTTTTTATAGCTTGATCTATTATTTTGGTCATAGCTTAATAAACTTCCAGCTAATTGAACGCCTTCATCGATGCCACTGCTATTTTTAAAAATTATTAATAAAGTAACTTACAAGATTTTTGATAAAAACAATATTAAAATGGAATAGATTTAAATTTAAGATGAAAACAATTTGTGTGTAAATACGATAACATACGATACTATTCTTTTGCTTTTAGCATTATCCTATGAAATGTAGCTTCTGCATAGATCAAGCTACACTATAATAAAGTTTTTATGTAAATTGATTAACAACAACAAGAAAAACAACTAAAAGAAGTTGGGATGTGCAAATATTTCGTTGTGTAAATACTATTGACTACCTCGTGGTTGTACAGATACTATCTGCAATGCCAAGAAAACTATCTACAATATTTTATTCAGATAGCTCTGAATCTGAATCACTACTTTGGATAGAAACGGAAACACAGTCACGGCTAGATCGACTTGGCTGTTAGCATTGATACAGATAACTCACTAAACTTCTGACTAAAATCATAATACCTTTGCAAGGCTATAAAAAAATCAAATAGAAATCAGTTTATTAGCGACGATGTGTAGGCTTTGTTGTTCTACTCCTGAGTTCGCGGTTCTCCTATTAAACTCCGAATAACGCTTATATTCTAGTCCTTCACTTATTCATAACGATAATAGCTCTGGGAGCCAAAAGAGTCCCTTGTGAGCCAAATCTCCCAAATCTCCCTTTATGGTTCGAATTAAAGAAAACCACTTTAGGATTAACTTTAATGTATAGATATATATTAAATTGTTTCGTTTAAATTATATTTACTTAATTAGGTGGAGAGAGAACTACGAGAGTCGGTTACTTTTATTGACGGGGCGGAAATTCCTCAGGTCTGCCGCCCATTGTAGCGTGTATTTGCGGGAAAGTGGTTGTGGTTGCGTTCACGTGGTCATCCAGCAGCCAGAGTACCAGCCAGATCTTCAACACTCCATCGCTAGCGAGTTGGAGTTCTCGTTTAGCGCCTTGATTCCGTTTTCCATGGGCATGGCGAGGCTGTTGTCGTCGTCCTGCTGTGCCGCAACCACTGCCGCCCCCTCCGATGTGGACGGGCCATCGGTCATCATGGAGTCGTCGTGGCCGTTTTCCATGCCGTTCCCATTCCCATTGATGTGTCCGTAGTCCCAGTTGATTTTGAAGCGGGTGACCCGCGGCTTGCTGGCCAGGATGTTGCGTGTTAGCTTCTCGAAAAGCGGCTTCGGTGGCGGGTTCTCGCGCATCTCGGGATCCGCATAGTCGTTGTTTACGTAGTATCCGACGCGAACGAACTCCTGGCCGCGGTAGGAGCAGGTGAGCAGCACAATGGTAACCCCCACTGCATCAGGCTCGGGGATCTTGCTGACATCCGGCGGATCGGCTTGGAACACGAATATGTGACGGCCCTCGGGAACGGGACCGACGTAGATAGTGTCTAGCACCTGGTCGTGCTCCTCCGACTCCGCCGATCCTACGTATATCATCTTCCACTCCAGATCTTCCTTCAGCTCCTCGATGCACTCGAATGTGAGCTCGAATTGGAAGGGATTGAAGAAGCTGCTCGGGTTGTCCAGCACCACCACATTGGTTATGTGCACTTTGGCCATGGCAGTAACTGTACCTTCGGGATCTTAGAAATATGTGAGAGGCTTTCAGCAGACGCCAGTGGCGGCGCGTTTTTACCAGCAGGTTCTTCGTTTGTTCTGTGCGCCAATTGCGTGTGCCCGTGAAATTCGCCAGCAACACACTCGATGAACTCAATATTGGTGTGCCTAAGGTGCGCTTATTGTTTGGGTAACGACGCGCCGTAAGTATTTATTACTTTTGGAGTCCTTTTTGCGTTTTTGTATACAATTTGGTCGCGACTTCTTAGGTTTTCGCACAATTCGTGAATACAGCTGATGGCTTTCCCGCGCTTCAGAGTGACCGTTCTATGGCGGGGTTAACAAACCACGACAAGTGAAGGAATTCGAAAAATATCGAAGTATCGTATGATTTATTTTACATACGATATCTTTGGACTGCAAATTAAAAAAAAGAAAAAAAGAAAAATCCTATACTACTGAGTTTTTAAGGTATGGCATATATTTGCCCCAAAATGTCCGGAATGGCCGCTATTTAATATAAAGAGCCTTCTTTTTTTTTAAATCGATTTTTTCTGTTAAACCGCTAAAATAGTTGGTAAATTATTTATAATAGTCTGGCAGAAGCCACTACAACCATATTTGTTTATGTTTTGCATGACCATAGCTGTTCGGTCAGCTGTTATCAGATGGTGGAAGGTGGAGTTTCACATCTGCTGAGAATCTCAACTGTCTATCACATTTGTACTAAGTGGAAAGACAGTATTACATTTACTGTCGATAGTGCATCGATACTATCGCGAGTAGTTGGCCAGCTCCAGGTGTCTCAATTTGTGGTTCTCTGGGTTTTCTGTTTTCTTTTGTAAATAGTTGAAGTAATGCTGCACCTGACGGGCCAAAACTACAATGCGCGCGACGTAATACGAAACATATTTTCGCCACTGATCGGCGTGCTGGCCAGTCCACAAGCTGACGAGATCTGCCACCGGAACAACCTGTCCTTCGTGGAGCTCCTGCAGCCGTTCGCAAAGTTGCCTAATGACGGTGAGTGTATTACTTCATTTCCCATTTTCGGTAGTTGATTGCTTTTATCTCATGGAAGCACTCCCACTTTATGGTATACATTCATATTTGTACAACAAAATCATGAATTGTGAACAATTAATCCAATTCAATCTTTTTCCAGCACACTTTCGCGACGTTTCCGGGACGAGCGTATCCGTGCGTGGACTCCGCCTCAACTTCTGTGATGTGGACTGGCGGCCGCCACAGCCCGTGTTGGCTAGAAAAATGTTAAACGAGTCGGTGACAAATGCTCACAATGACAAGACCCGTGTAGCCACAATAGGTGGGAGAACCTTGCAACTAGACCACAAATACATACTTCCTCCCCAAAACTAACACTGTTTTCTGTTATTCATTCCCAGCTGACATCGACCTGGAGTTGCCGACGTCGGAGCCTTGGTTCGAGCAATGGCGTGAGACCTTCTTGACCGTTCAATTCCCGGCGGAACATGAGTTCACCCGCCATCTTCTCAGCTGCCTTCTGGTGCTGTCCAGCGCGGATCCCCAGATTGTGGAGACGGCTCATAAGCTGGGACAACGCGTTCAGCAGATGCAGAGCATCACGCCTCAGAAGCTTCCCAAGTGGTTCCATCCCACCGAGGTGCTGAATAGCTATGTGGTGCTGCACGAGGCCAGCCAGGGGGACTTGTCCAAGGCGCAGCAGGGATTCGAGCTGCTGAAATCCACGTTCGGGGACAGCAAGTGCTTCTTGGTGTCCATCAACTCGCTGGATGGTCAAAGTGCAACTGACGCTCCCGACTACTGGGCAACGTTCATCAAGAGGCAACCAAAGGGCGATGCAAGTATACCTTCCACGGACTTGAGCGCTCCCAAATCGCCCCAGGAGGCTGTCTCCGTTATCAGCATGCCCGCCATGCAAATGTCCCAGCTGCTGGAAGGAGCCAACAGTGCCCAGGACAGTGATCTGGCCATGCTGCATCCGCTGAGCCCCATGCAGGAGAGTGCCACGGAGGCCATTAATTCCAAATTCAGCATAAGCAGCGAGAGCATTGCCTCCCAGACCATCAATCCCAATGTATGGGCGAATGACTTGGACTCGGATGCCCCGCATGGCGGATGCCTGATCACCCGCGACATCGACAACCTGCGCCACTTCGTGCAGGACTACGCTGTGCGTGCCTTGATACCCTATATTGAGCACCTGGTGGCCATCCTAGCTGAGGGTGTGACCAATAAAAAGGGAGTGAGCAAGTCCCTCCTAAGTGCTACCAAGAGATGGTTCGTCACCAGTAAGCCGGGAGCGGGAGCTAACAATCAAAATGCAGTCATGTAAGATATCTTGAATATTACGTAGTTGGTTGGGTATTTACCATAAAGCTATCAAGCTAAGCTTATAAATAACTATAAAATCCATCAAATTATATTAAATTTATTGATTTCTTTGATTTAAAACTAAATTTTTGATAACTTAAACCAGCGAAGGGCACTCCTTGGCTCAATTTGCTCACGCTGCTTAAGCCGTTTTCTTTTTTCGGAGGCCGAGCTGCTGCTCAAACCGTTAGATCTCGTGCCCTCCGCTGACTTAAACTAGTTCAAGTTCGATACAAGCAGAACTTTTTGCAAGAACCTTATAAAATAACAGTTTATAAAAACTTTGCCACATAATCAAACAATTTGAAGCGTTCGTAGCGCTGATAGCATAAATTAAATACTCCTTTTAGGCTGCGTTTCTATAACATCGATCTATTTGATTATGTTTAAAGTTACACAAACGAATCTGCTGAGCTGCAGACCCGAAAGTTGGGCGACCTCTACTTCATGTTCGGACATTATAATTTGGCATTCCAAGCTTATCATCAGGCGAAGAGGGACTTCAATGCGGACTCGGCATGGCAATACTACGCAGGAGCCCTGGAAATGGCTGCCCTATCCGCCTTCATGCTGGGCACCGCACACCGCAAAACCTACGACTACATGGAAGACGCCATTATGTGCTATCTTACTGTGTGCAAGTGAGTTACTCCTTAAATTGAACATATAAATGAATATTGATCATATCCGAATACAATTTATTTACAGATTGCAGCAGTTTGCCACCCGGGCAACGCTGCTCAGCATGGAATGCCTGAAAACAGCCCGACTCTACAGCGATGTGGCCAAGCAATTGATTCGCATGACAAATGAGGAGTCGGATCTGCGGTCAGCGCTGTTGCTGGAGCAGGCCGCCTACTGTTTCCTGGTCACCCAGCCGCCCATGCACCGAAAGTATGCCTTCCACATTGTCCTGGCCGGCAATCGGTACTCCCGGGCAGGTCAAAGGAAGCATGCCTATCGTTGCTATCGGCAGGCCTATCAGGTCTTCCAGAAGCGCGAGTGGAGCCTGGCGGAGGATCACATTCAGTACACGGTGGCCAAGCAAGCCTATATGCTGAAGCAACTGGAGGAGGCCAGTCATTCCTTTGCCCATTTGCTGAGACCTGGAAGCCTGCAGAGTGCGCAGCAGCAGAGCAGTTTCCTAAAGGAGTACATTCAAACGCAGAATGTGAGTTGCAAACGAATCAAATTTATTTTTCGATCGAACTATAACCCAAGCTCTTGTATTTTATCCCAGGAACTTGTCAAGCGCAACCCTGAGCTGGGACTACTGCCGCATGCCTTGCCCCAAGTGGTGCAATCTTCCGTTCGTGTCCTCACCCAAGTGCAATCACCTGCGGCTCTGCCGCCGCTAGTGCCGGCCACCAACATCGACATCAATTCCAACCTGACGGCCGATGAGGCCATCTGGAACAAGATGGAGGAGATGCTTGTTATCACGGCAGCAAATAACAAGCCTTTTGTGTTTAAGCCTTCTCGATATTTGTACACCAAGCAACAGCCCGCAACGGAAATCCCTGTGGCTGTTCAGGGAGAACCCATCGAGCTGGCTGTAACCCTTTCCAACAGCGTTCGTTGTGGCATAGTGCTCACCGAGATCGACCTGCTATGGAAACTGACGATGGACAATAACGAGGAGGTCCTTTCAAATGCCTGCGTGTACGGGGAATCATCGGACAGCGCCAGCAAAATAGCTGTTGGAGCTGCAATTAAAACCAGCTGCGTGGCGTCCATTGAACTGGCCGAGCAAGCTGAGGAGACGTTGCACTTTAAGCTCACTCCCAAGTTAACCGGCCGCTTGAATATTCTAGGAGTTGTTTGTCGTGTCGCAGCCGTTGGAGAGCCGGCGGCCAGCCTCCTCGGTTCGCTGCAGTTCGAGACGCAGCAGATCAGACCGAACAACGCGAAGCAATCCTCGCAGACGGTTTTGGACAGTAGACTGACCATTCGATTGGTTCCCCAACAACCCGCAATGAGTGTTAGCTTTACACCCGTTCCCAGTCAACTTTTGGCCGGGGAAATCATACCCGTTTCTGTGACCCTTAGAAACCTGGGAATTTCTCCGATTGAAGAAATCTATTTGGGCTGTGATAATCCGCGATGTGTGTCACTCCTGGACAGGCACAGTCAAATGCCGCTGGCCATGATGAGTTGTAAGTAAAAGCATCGGTAAAATAATGTACCCATTTTTGAGAACCTTTGTCGTAGCCATCCGAAATCTGTCCAATGAGAAGCTCGTCAAAGACAAAGAGATCCGCGGACAGCGTGTGTTCGGATTACTGCAGCGCGCCGGGCAAGCTGCGTTGAATGCACAGCAGGGTCACACCATCTCCATGTGGCTGCAGGCGCCCCACCAGGCTGGACCCTTCACCCTTCGCCTGCTCTTCTATTACTCGCTGCCAGCCGGAGGAACTGCACCCATAAAGTATCGCCTGGTTCGCCACATATGGCAGCTCCAGGTGGAGAGTTGCCTGCAAGCGCAGGCTACGTGCGTGGTAAGCAATGCGGTGACGAATGAACTGGGTCTGGATGTGACGGTCAGGAATCAGCACTCGGTGGAGCAGACGGAGGTCTACATCAACACGATGTCGTTGTACTCCAAGGAATTTAACCTAAATCCAGATAGGCTGTTTGGTAATTCTATTCCAATTCTAATATCTCGTTGGTTTACTATTCTGTTTGTTTTTAATAGTTCTGAACAGTATGGGAGTCGGGGCGGGACAGGCGGGAGCACAGTGCCTCAAGTCTTCCATATGCTGCAATTTCCAGTGTCGCCTGATGGAGCGAGGGAAGCGAGAAGAATTCCCAGACATTCCAACCATCAAGACCCTGTTGCAATCTCGACTTTCCCACTTGAAGGTTATGCCAGCACAACACGCACAGCAGGTGGAGCAAGGCATGCCAGCGACACATGATCCGCATGGCTTTCTCACCAACGAGGAGACCATGTTCTTCAATACAAACATCTCCACGGAGGAGTTTAACGCCAGCATTGCCGGCTACTTACCGCATGCTACTCTGGTTCTGAGTTGGAGTGCCCTGGTGGCCCGAGATGAGGGATTACGACTGGCCAGCGGGCTGCACTTCATTAAGCTTTATAAACTCTTTGAAATCGGTCACTGTCCAGCGTCGCCAGTGGAGGCGTTTCTGCGGAGAAGGCAGTCCTCAGACGAGCCCCTGGACAAGCTGCGGGAATTCCCTCTTCCCGATGGAGCTGTGGACAACGAAGGTGCCTGCGAGCTCCTGGCCGACGATGATGAAGAGGACTACTGGGAGCCGAATGATAACTATGTAGGCCAACGCTGCCTGCTGGAAGATGAGAGTTTTGTGATGGCGGTTAAAGCCTAAGTTTGTTTGGAAATAATTACATGTATTGTCTGTGTCTCAATCGGCTTAATTGTGAAACAAAAATCTTATGTTTTAAAGCTTTAAATTCCGCCTTTCTTTTTGGTACAGGTTTCTGAAATTATTAGAACTTAACTCTTCCAAGTCCAAACAAGCTATTTACAAATACTTCTGGAATACAAACTAAAGCTATTTCGCGAACGGGAAGAACTATTTCACATTTGGATTGATAAACTCCTTGCAAAAGGCATTGTAAAACATTCCTTCTTGGCGTTCGTTTGAATTTCACCAAAAAAAACCTTGACGCTTGTGATTAAATTCATAATTTGTTGGTTTATTAGTTGATTGATTTAAAAAAGAATTCATTAATATTAGATTCTAATAAAAGGCTTAAATATACAACATTAAAGTATGTTAATTGCTTTTTGGTAGTTCCTAAGCTGCTGACTAGACGAGATGGATAAGATGACGTGGTTCAGTGCGGGGTTTGTCTTTTGTGGATATCAATGGCAGCGCGAAGTAACAATCTTGGTGGCAGGATAGTAGCATTTATTGTTCGACTTAGGAGCGTTTCTTGGTCATGTACACGCGAGCCGTGGCATAAAGGACATGCGTGCAGGCGTAGATGTTGCCGAGGGCGCTACCCAAGAGAGCTCCGATTACGTTCGGTATGGGATAGGCCTGCCAGTCGCGTCCCCAATCCAGCGGCGCCACCACACTGCCGGCCCAGGCGCCCAGAATTCCGCCCAGCGCATTGTATTTGAACAGATTAAGCGCTGTGTCCTCGCACTTGGTCACAAAGTCTGGTTTCTCGCAGAAGCAAACTTGCAGGGCTCCACCGCCTCCCAAGAGGAACACCGTCGGCGACACAGTAAGCAGGGTCATCAATAGAGCCAGGACGAAGGTCTGCTCGTAGTTGCCAAGCACCGGTGCGCCCAGGATGATGCAGATAAAAGCATACAGCAGGGTGCACAGGAACTGGAGGGTGAGGCCTCCGAGCAGCTCCCGCGGTGTGAAGTATGTGGCCTTCTTTTGGCGCTGTTTCACGGTCAGGACGCCATCCTCAATTCGTCCGTAGAAGCGCGCGAGAACTACTTTCAGAAGCTCGCCGATAAACACAATTGGAACGACCAGCGAGTCCCAGAAGCTGCCGAGATGCGCCCAGTTCCGACGATACTGCATATACGTCATGCATATCAAAATGGTGGCCAGGCTGAGGGACACATGGAAGAGCTGATGCTTGGTCTTCTGTTGGTCGAATCGCGAAACCATGGTTAAATGCAGTTAAATACAATTTTCTACAATCTTTTCTGCTGCCTCTTCCTGTCGAGCTTGTTTTACATCGCTTGTCAACACTGTGTGCACAGTGTGTAAAGTGCCATTATGTGTCAGTTGTAATAATACCCTGTATTCGTAGAATACAAAGGTATACTAGAATCCTTGTAATGTACATAAAGTTTGTCAAGATTTAAAACATGTGTATATGTAAAAGCACTGAACCTTTGGGGATTTGTCTACATTTTCTATATTTATCTATATTTTCAACTATTCTTATACATTTACCAATCGTTTCAATCACAGCTAATACATGTATGCGTCTAATATTGATCAAATTTTATGTGAATACTTATTATTATCGAGGAACGATGTAAAAAAAATAAAAAAAAATTAATTCAACTTAAAACGGTAATCATAACGACCCACATTTTAAGTAATTAATAAAAATATTCAATAGCTTCACTGTTTTAAAGTTCAGCAAATCCTTAAATTCAATTTTGCTTGATTAACTACCCACTGTTATTTTTAAAATTTAATTCGTCGGTAATTGCCAATGAATTCGTCTTTAAACGTAGTTAATAATTGAAAAGGAAATTGTTTTCCGACATCTTAAATTTTAAAAGTATTTCACAATTCCTCCACTGTGTTAAATCATTCTTCATCAACTGCTGTGTCCACTGTGCGGGAGTGAGGGGCAAACGATTTCCAACACTGCCAGTTTCTGTCATTTTATTGGTCGCTGTCACATAATCACTCCTCACTCATTTAGACTGCAAATTGTTTTTATATAGTTTTTGAATTATTTCTAAGTAAATTGCGAGTTGTAACTGTTATTAGGATGTTAGCTCGCGCTATCCGAGTGCGTCCTATGGTGCGGGGCATCGCCTCGACGTCGATATGGTCCATAAACCGGCCTACTCACAGCTCCCTGATCCATCTCTACCGGAACCGGGCAACACACTTGCAGCGCTTTCACGGCGCCAGTCTGATGGTGCAGCGCTTCTACGCCCGCAAGCGCGATGACTCCGATGAGGATTTGATGGCGGAGGGACAGGGCATAGAACTGATGGCCGAGCGGGACTCGCAGCTGCCTGCCACGCTGGTGGTTCCGGACGTGTGGCCCCACGTCCCGCTGCTGGCAATGAGCAAGAATCCATTGTTTCCGCGCTTCATGAAGATTGTGGAGGTAACGTTGCCGCACACCCCCTAGTTGAGTATTATTGTTGATTGTATCTGATCTTCTTGCCAAGGTTTCCAATCCCATCGTCATGGAACTGCTGCGACGCAAAGTCAAGCTAAATCAACCCTACGTGGGCGTCTTTCTCAAGAAAACCGATGGCGAGGAGGAGCTCATCCACAACCTGGATGATGTCTACAGCATCGGCACCTTTGCACAAATTCAGGAGCTGCAAGATCTGGGCGACAAGCTGCGCATGGTTGTCGTTGCTCATCGACGCATCCGGATCACGGGACAGGTTATCGAGGATCTGCCGCCTCCCAAGCCCGGTAAGCGCCCAGACACACACTAAGCGCCCACATGTTGTGACATACATATGTTCTTGATCTTAGTGAAAACGACAACTTTGCATTATCCACTATTTAATATTAAATTAAACATCCCAGCTGAAGATCAATCGACTGATCAAGCCGAGGCAGCGCCAGTGAGGCCCCGTAAGCCCCGTGGCCGTCTCCCAAGGCGACAGACGGGAAAATCAAACGAACCGGCGGCCCAGGAGGAAATGGTTCAGCAAGAGACACTGGAGCCGCCATTGAGGTCAGGCAAAGTCGAGCACGTGAGTGTGCCCCAGCCACCCGCAGAGGAAAAGAAAGTGGAAGCCGAAGCCATTGCCGCGGCTGATGTCGGCGAAGGAGTTGCCGCAAAGACAACGACGAGCCGGCTGCCCGTACTCATTGTGGAAGTGGAAAACGTTAAGCTACCCACCTACAAGCAAACCGAAGAGGTCAAGGCGCTGACCCAGGAAATAATTAAAACTCTGCGGGATATTATAACCATGAATCCCCTGTATAGGTGAGTCGCTATCAAACAGAAACGGGCGGCCAGCTTATCTCACTTTCATATTATCTTCCAGGGAGAGTCTCCAGCAGATGCTGCATCAGAACCAACGAATTGTTGACAATCCAATTTATCTTTGCGACTTGGGTGCCTCGCTCTCGGCTGGCGAGCCCGCTGAGCTCCAAAAGATCCTTGAAGAAACGGATGTAATTGAGAGTGTCATCAACTGTGTAGTGTATTCACTAAAGTTATATTTGATTTTCAGATCCCAGAACGCCTACAGCTGGCGTTGACGCTGCTGAAGAAGGAGCTAGAGCTGTCGCGACTGCAGCAAAAGATTGGTCGCGAAGTGGAGGAGAAGGTCAAGCAGCAGCATCGCAAATATATACTTCAGGAGCAGCTGAAGGTAATCAAGAAGGAACTGGGCATCGAAAAAGACGACAAGGACGCCATAGGCGAAAAGTATCGCGAAAAACTGAAGGATAAAACTGTTCCTGAAAGCATAATGACGGTGATTGACGAAGAGCTGACCAAGCTAAACTTCCTGGAGAGTCACAGCTCTGAGTTTAAGTGAGGATTACGAAAATGCTTAGTAGACTTCCTTTTATAACAGACAATACTTTAATACGCAGTGTAACTCGAAACTACCTCGACTGGCTGACATCCCTGCCCTGGGGAGTCATTAGTACCGAAAACCTTTGCCTGGAGAAGGCCACCGAAATTCTGAACAACGATCACTATGGCATGGAGGACATCAAGAAGCGTATTTTGGAATTCATTGCCGTCAGCTCCCTAAAGGGCACCACTCAGGGCAAGATACTGTGTTTCCACGGGCCTCCCGGTGTGGGCAAGACCAGCATTGCCAAGTCCATCGCTCGGGCCTTGAACCGAGAGTACTTCCGCTTCAGTGTGGGCGGCATGACGGACGTGGCCGAGATCAAGGGACACCGGCGCACCTATGTGGGCGCCATGCCCGGCAAGCTGATTCAGTGCCTGAAGAAGACCAAGATCGAGAACCCACTGGTTCTTATCGATGAGGTAGACAAGATTGGCAAGTAAGGAGAAACATATTAGAATAACTATAAAAGGCAATGGTTCTAAACTAAAACATTTACATTTAAAGAGGCTACCAGGGCGATCCCAGCTCGGCTTTGTTGGAACTCCTTGATCCTGAACAAAACGCCAACTTCCTGGACCACTATCTGGACGTTCCGGTGGATTTGTCGCGGGTGCTCTTCATCTGCACCGCCAATGTGATCGACACTATCCCCGAACCCCTAAGGGATCGCATGGAGTTGATTGAGATGTCTGGCTATGTGGCGGAGGAAAAGATCGCTATCGCTCGTCAGTACCTGATGCCGCAGGCTATGAACGACTGCGGACTGACGGATAAGCAGATAAACATCACCGAGGACGCCTTGAACATGCTGATTCGCAGCTATTGCCGAGAATCCGGCGTTCGCAACCTGCAGAAGCATATCGAGAAGGTCATTCGCAAGGTGGCCTTCCGGTTAGTCAAGAAGGAAGGCGAGCACTTCCCGGTCAACGCAGACAACCTGACGACATTCCTGGGCAAGCAGATCTTTAGCTCGGATCGCATGTACGAAACGACGCCTGTGGGCGTGGTTATGGGTTTGGCCTGGACGGCCATGGGCGGCTCATCGCTCTACATCGAGACTTCCAAGCGTCACATACGCTATGGAGAGAAGGCAGAATCGCCTGCTGCTGGTGGCACACTGCACATCACCGGCAACCTGGGGGAAGTCATGAAGGAGTCGGCGCAAATTGCATTGACCGTGGCGCGTAACTTTTTGCACTCGCTGGATCCCAAGAATCTGTTCCTGGAGAAAGAGTAAGTGTTTGCAAAGAGTAAGGGTACTATTACCCACTTTAAAAAAGGCCATGTTGCTTATAAATCCATGGATTCCTGATCTGCTTTCCCTAAATGGAATTTTAAAATGTTTTGTGATCATTACAGGCACATTCACGTCCACGTGCCCGAGGGTGCTACGCCCAAAGATGGGCCCAGCGCTGGCATCACCCTCATCACAGCCCTGGTCTCCTTGGCCACGGGAAAGCCAGTACGTCAAGATGTGGCCATGACAGGGGAAGTGTCGCTGAAGGGAAAAGTTCTGCCCGTTGGCGGCATCAAAGAGAAGACTATTGCCGTAAGCTAAAACAACATATAAATCCATCTTGTTGTGGGTTACACATGAAATCTTCCCTCTTACAGGCTCGTCGTAGTGGCGTCAACTGCCTTATCCTGCCCGTCGATAACAAGAAGGACTTTGAAGAGCTGCCTTCGTATATTACCGACGGACTAGAGGTGCACTTTGCTGCCACCTACGACGATGTCTACAAAATTGCCTTCTCCGATGCTACCAAGACGACGAGCAAAACTGAAGTCGAACATGAGCCGCCACTGCGAAAGGTCGCCAGTGCGGCCGCAGCCAAGTCGGGGACTTGGCACTAACTATAGTCTTAGCTAGGGGGTTGTTCCGGGGTTCTGGTGTGCATATTTTTAACAATATTGACATCAATCGTTATCAGGTTAATTCGTGTATTTAGGTCGTAGCATTAGTTAAACATAATGCCAAGTAAATTGAATGCACTGACAAACTATACAAGCTCCGCCTTATACCTTACGCATCTGCGTTGGCCAGAATCCAGTCCAAGTAGCGGTCCACACGGGTGTAGATACCAGGACGGCGGCGCTGGCCGCACCCCACACCCCAGGACACGATGCCAATGGTGACCCAGCGCTGATTGGGAAGCTGTACTAGCAGCGGTCCGCCGCTATCGCCCTGACACGAGTCCTGTCCACCGTCGGGGAATCCGGCACACAACGCGGTGTCCGGAACGTGCTGAACTAAGGCGTCGCGGCATTCGGATTGCTTCCAAACTGGTAGATTGACCTACAAGTTGGCGAATATTTGCGTATTAGATTCTATATTGAGCTATTAAGGTTGCCTTATAAGGTTGAAGGCTTTATCCTAATATTATTATAGACATATCTACAATTTTACTGGCTCGTAAGTAAATTAATTTTATATTTAATAACTTAGCCAACAGACAGCAAGTAAAGAGTATAAAGAAAGACAATACACAAGGAGCCAAAGAAAGCCCGAAGCGTTTGCATACAAATAGTATGGCGTTTCGCCTGATAATAATATATTTTTATATATTAAATTGTTGCTGTTATTGTTTCTCGTTTTCTGAATGTAAATGTCCTAGCGCACAATCGAATCCATTAGTTCGTGTAAAGACCACTGTTATTTTCGAGTTCTAAACTTAACTAAACTAGACAATATATTACTACTACTTACCTCCATTAGTATGTTGGAATGAGGCCCACCGAAGAGTTGAGTGCCCCATCCCGTAACAATGGCGTTCCTTCCCGTCCAATCCTCATTCACCGGTGGCATGCAAACTGGCCAGATATAGGTGTTAAACAGCGTAGCTCGGTCGATCCGGACAATGGCAATGTCATTGTCATAGTTTTGCGGATTGAAATCAATGTGAATGACCATATTGGCAATGCGGAAATCCCGCGCCCTCGTCTCATTCACCATGTGAGTGTTGTACTCGCCCAAACGGACAAAGATATCCTCCTTCTTCTTGCCGTGAATGCAGTGGGCAGCGGTGAGGACATGGCGGTCGGTGATTAGAGCACCACCGCACCACACGAAGGGCAGGCCCTCCCTTAGCAGGGCCGCCATCCAGGGCCATTCGTCGGGCTCGGCTGGCCGACCGCCAGTGAGCCTGGGGTACTGCCTGGTGGTGATCCCACAGCCACGCTGCTCCGGTTTGTTCACGATGCGCGGTTCTTCCTGATCTTGGCTGGTCACAATCTGCGGGCTAAATCGGTTGCTGGTCATCTGATCAGTACAGCAAATACCGATGGAGCTACGGAGGAAAAGCATTTAGGATTATTTAACTTTTTCCCTCACTCAACCTACCTTTTCTCAATTATGCATAGCTGGGAGACTAGGCGCCATACGTCATTCTTGAGCTCCGGCATGCGGCAGTAGATGATGTGTCGACATCGACCGGATTCACCCAGCGGAGTGCTGCATGGACCATAATCCTTGTTTTCCTAAATATCATGAATTTAGTTACTATTATGGAGGTACGGAACTCTGACAAGATGACTAACCAGCAACTGGGAGGTGGGAGCTTGTCGCTTGTTAAGACGATGTCGTGACAGATAATTCACAACCCCATTTTCCCCGCTGTGATTTCCTTGGCTGTATAGTTGGTTTTCGGACTCTCCCCATTGGAACTCATCGTTATCGCTCAAGTCGAGAAGGTCTTTATGACAATAGCTTTAGCTTATTTTATTCTGTACAAGCGGAAAATTGCCTTCAAAAATATAAGCTTACCTATGTAATCACTGGTCACAGTTTTGGCCAGCACCAGATGGCAGCTCACAAAGCTTAGTAAAGCCCAGAAAAAGGCCTTCATTTTGAGTTTTTTTGCGAATGATTACACTTTTTTTTATCGCGTGCCGCTTCCGTTGACAGTTAAACCAGCTCTGCTCTGCTCAATTCTCCAACGCTACTGATCCTACTGCATAAAGCTGAGCTCGGATCAGCTAGCTTATGTCTTACCTTGAGCCCTGTTAATGAACTTGATAGGTGCGTTGGCACTTTTGGGTTTTCCTGGCTTATAAAGCGACGACCAGTCCCGACGAGTAGCTGTAAGCTCGGCTCCCAGACAGAAGCTCTCTGGGATAGGAACTGCCACTTATATACTTCGTAGTTATCATGAATGCTGAAGTACTCCGAGTACTTTCTGCGCTCGGCTTATCTCCGGGCTTGGGAGAGAGCGCCGCTGTAATGCCGGTCCCCTTTAATGCTTATGAGGATAGACCCAATTTCGCATGGAATTTTATCAAAATGTTGCAAACTACAACTGAGCAACATCCAAGTATGACGCAACATGATTCAGGGGGACAGTTTTCTATTGAAGATCCACTCCGATTCTCCAATTCCAGGCGAGGGAAACGTGATGTGCATTGCTAATGATCCGGTTCGGTGGGTTTTGCTTCCATGGAAGTAAGACGTTACGAATTCTCAGTTTCTATATTTAATTGCCATTTGACGCTTGCACATCAAAACAGTAATAAGTTAGTTGCATGCGAAAACTGGAATCAGAAAAGATTCTGTCATATAAGATATTAAAACGACAGACATTTGTACATATGCATCACGGCTTAAAAGTTTAGTTGTAATACGTGAGGTCTCCAAAATATTGGAAGCTACATATATATAATTCAGATGCTACATATATATAATAATTTGTTTGTGTATTCCCTTTCTAATTAATTAAGTATATTAATGGTTAATAAGCATAAATACATATAAATTGTCATTTAATTGGGTTTGCTTTTGCGTACATTTTTAGATATTTAGTATTTAGCAAATGGGAGGATAACCCAAATCAAAACCCATTTAAATTATAAACTAGCGCTCAATTTATTTATTTTCAGATTAGTTTCTGTAAAGTATATATATATACCTTGGCAACCCAAAGTTTATAACTATAATATTTAGTACCTGCTGTTA
>JAEIIH010030971.1:0-53835 GCA_018904745.1 Drosophila orosa
AATTACGTCCGTTCCGTCTTAAAATCTGTAATTTGGAAACTGGAAATGAACCCTTAAAATTGATAGTTTATGGTTATTTTTGTTTTTATATCATTTTTAATATAATTATAAAACATGCACATGGCTAAATCAGCTCCTCTGATAATACTGAGTATCAATAGAAGTACAACCACGAAGCATATTAAAAAGAAATTGAGAATTAACAACAAACTAATCTTTATTGTAAGAAAAAGAACTACAGGAACTTTATAAGGTACAATTAGCTCCATCGGTAGTGTGCGTAGGCGCGGTTGCTCTCACATTGCCTGTGCAAATCATCCTTTCGCTTTACCACCCTTCCCTGTCCATGGGCAGCGTCCAGTATCTCCCAGGCGAGCTTCTCCGGCAGGGACACTTTGCGCTCCTTTTCACGGGCCGCTTCCAGGAGCCACTTCATGGCCAGGAAATACGACCGTCTTGTCGTTATGGGCACAGGCACTTGGTAGTTGACTCCACCTCGTTTTATGGCAGTCACTTGAAGCAACGGCCGGCAATTTTCCACTGCCTGCTTAAGCAGCGTTTCTGCATTAGTGTTGATCTTATCCTTGTCGTCGCCCTTGGCCAGATTCATGTGCTCCGTTTGCGTGCGTTTGATAAGTTCCAATGTCTTCGACAGAAGCGATCTGGCCAAAGCACTGTTCCCCTTTTTCGTTATATAATTTATCATCTTCTCCTTCGTATCGTCATGGAAGACGGTATCGGAAGCCTTGTTGACGGCCGCCTTGATGGGCACATGATGGAGCTTGGCCAACTCGTTCTTTTGCTCATTCTGTTTATCTTTTTGTACCACCGGTTCAACGTAATGTTGGGGATACACAGACATCCACCGAATGCCGCTAAAATAACACAAATATGGGTTGTATTCTATATAGTTACATTTAATAATGAGTAGGACTCACCTGAGGGCTGGTGATTTAACAGCAAGTCGGCTTAGAAATGACATATTGACATTCTTTTTTGTGGGCAACCAATAGTTTAGTTAAATAAATACTATATGTTTTGGAGCAAGCATGTAACAATGTCAACATAACAACAAATGTTCTTAAATATTTGGAACGAATGAAACAGAAACAATAAAGCAATTGGAAACAATTTGAATTTTTAGTTTTTTACCATCGTATAAGTTTTGACTCGAGAAATATTTATTTTATTTAGGAAAACGAAAAACATTTATATTATATTTATATATATTTTATATTATATTATTTATTATTATATTTATATGAACTAAGCTGCTATTGTGTTCCACTTTCCATATTTTCAAATTTCACATAAATTAAGTAGACTTCACTTTTCTTGTTGACAGACTTTCGACAGTCTGGCAGCACTAGGAGTCTGACTTTTAAAACGCGCTAATTTTAGTCTGTTGTTTGAAATATTCTACGCCAAATCATGGAGGATTTCGAGAAAATTGAAAAGATTGGCGAGGGCACATATGGTGTGGTGTATAAAGGACGTAACCGGGTAACCGGGCAAATAGTTGCAATGAAGAAAATTCGTCTGGAATCGGATGAGGAGGGCGTCCCTTCGACAGCAATCAGGTAACCTGTCTTGGCGTCATGTACGAGCGGCATCCAAGCCTTAAGCATAATATGTATGAATTATGTATGTTTTGTGTTAAAGTGGTGATAACTATGTAGGTTCTTGAGTAAATATGTGTTTGGCAAGGCCTTTTTGTGTTCCTTAAGACAATATTCGATGAAAAAGCCACCAACAAGTAAGCGTGATGTACATGTACATGAGTACAGTCGTATGTGCGTACATCCGTACATAACTTTCTTTCGATTTCGTTTAAAATGAATGATTATGTTGATTTAACAAATTTACTTCTTAATACAGGGAAATTTCATTGCTGCGAGAGTTGAAGCATGAAAACATTGTCTGTTTGGAGGACGTTTTAATGGAGGAGAATCGCATTTATCTGATCTTTGAATTCCTCTCGATGGACCTGAAAAAGTACATGGACTCGCTGCCGGCGGACAAGTACATGGAGAGTGATTTGGTGAGGAGCTACCTGTATCAGATAACGAGTGCCATTCTGTATTGCCATCGTCGCCGGGTGCTGCATCGTGATTTGAAGCCACAGAACTTGCTGATCGACAAGAACGGCCTGATAAAGGTAGCTGACTTTGGTCTGGGCAGATCCTTTGGCATTCCCGTGCGCATTTATACGCATGAGATTGTAACTCTGTGGTACCGGGCACCGGAGGTCTTGTTGGGATCTCCTCGCTACTCCTGTCCCGTCGACGTTTGGTCCATTGGCTGCATATTCGCTGAGATGGCCACGAGGAAGCCGCTGTTTCAGGGCGACTCTGAGATTGATCAACTCTTCCGAATGTTTAGGTGGGTTAATAGCTATATTTTATACTTGCTACTAGATGATAATGTTGTCTGGTTCTTGCAGAATTCTTAAAACACCAACTGAAGACATCTGGCCAGGCGTCACCTCGTTGCCTGATTATAAGAATACCTTTCCCTGCTGGTCAACCAATCAGCTGACGAACCAGCTTAAGAATCTCGATGCCAATGGCATTGATCTCATCCAGGAAATGCTTATCTATGATCCTGTACACCGCATTTCCGCCAGTGATGTCCTTAAGCATCCCTACTTTGATGGCTTCGAGTCGGGTTTTGCAAAGAATTAATGTGCGTGTTGTGTGTGCGTGTGAGTTGTATTCAAAGTTTAAAATCCTTAATAAGTTAAGCCCAAAACGAAGATAATCTTTGCATTTTCCAAAAGAAAAACTAATAGCCATAGAAATAAATGTGTAAACAAAGTTAATTTCCCAATGTTTCAAAACTCAATCGTTATTTTTGCTTAGGCGGTAAAAAGGTATATACATGGCGGATTTATTTTAAATATGGAAATCTCTTAAATATGGAAATCTTCATTGAAACTGGTTCGGTTGTAGAGAGCACGGCTAGCCCCATTCTCGTTGCGATTAAACAAACCAAAGCAGCCCCGTCGCTTCATCACATAGGCGCCCACAATGGTGGGTATGGCAATGAGCACGACCACCAGCAGTCCCACCCAGATAAGGCTACCGCCTGTGCCTGCCGCCAAATGTTCATCGGACACACGCAGGACAGTCACGTCCTTCAGCTCAATGGGAGTGGCACAAAGGACATCTTTGGCCAGCAGTGGATTTGTTTTGTTTATCTGCTGTATCAGAATGTTGATCAGATGATCGTTGCTGGTGTCACAGCTCCAGGGATTGAAACGCAGGTCCAGCGTCGTCAGCTTATCCCATCTAACCAGTAGAGGTGTGGGCAGGGACGTCAGGTTGCAGTTCTTCAGATAAACCTGCGTAAATATGTATTTAGAAATCTTATCTTGTGTATTCTAAAGGTCTTAATTACGTGTTTCAATGGCGGATAGTCCAGGTATCTGCCGCCAGTTACGTTCTTAGATAAGGCAAGCTCATCGATTTCGTTTAGGACTTTGTTGTCCGACAGAACCAATTCGGTGAGGTCTGAAAAGTGTGTATTATATATTAGAGAAGAATACTTATAAGTCAGCGGAGGGCACGAGATCTAACGGGTTGAGCAGCAAAGATAACGATTTAAGAAGCAAAGATAACGGTTTGCGCAGCAAACATAACGGTTTGCGCAGCTTGAGCATATTGAGCCACGACGTGGCCTTCACTGCTTTAGGTTTTCTAACTATTTGCTCTCTTTTCCAAGCAATTAATAGAGAGGAAATAGTTTAAACTTACTCTGCAATTCACTGAGTGCTCCAGTTCCAATTTTATACAAATTTGGCATATAAGACATTTGTAAATACCGCAAGCTAGGCATTGCTGGAAAAACACTACAAATAAAATAAAAAATAAGTCATAAGCAAGAGTTTTAAACCTGAAATTGCCGAACTTACTTATCCCCCTCCAAGCTCTCAATGGGGTTTTCATCTAAAACCAGACGCTCCAGGTTTTTAGCATATTTCAAAGCCTCCGGTAGTTGACTAAACAGATTGCCCGACGCTATCAAATCGTCAAGATCTCTGGGTCCATGGAGCACGGTTTCCGGCAGCTCTTCGATTTCCAAATACGAAATATCCAAAGTCTAAAAGGGGACAATACAGCTTTAACATCGTCAGAATCACAATTAATTACTTACCTTCAAGTAAGTCAATCCCGAAATGGCCGTTTCTGTCAGTTTGTCAATTACTTGAAATGTATTTGAGCACAAAATCAGCTCCTCCAGCTTGGGAATGTGCTCAAAGAGGTCAGCGTCCAGGGAATGGATTTCATTGTTACCCAAATTGAGGGATTTCATCTTCTCCAACGCCGTGAAATCGTTGACCGTGTAGGGTCCCTTGAAGACATCGGGATGGAGAGCCTTGGATGTCAGCTTGTTGTGCGACAAATCGAGGGTCGTAAGCTCGGTTAGATTCTGAAAGGCTCCTTTGACAATGTCAGCGATCTGGTTGTACGCCAAATACAAATTCTCCACGCCATATTTCGGCAGGATCGCAACGCTGGTCAAGTTATTGTGCTCTAACTTGATGGTTTTAAACACATAATCGCCGTTGGTCAAGATATCCCACTCCTCGGTGGCGAACCACTGTCCCAGTTTCTCGCTGCAATCCAGTAAACTGGTGTCGAAATTGCAGATGCATTTCTTACACAGCGCGCTGTCTTTCACGTTTGTTTTTTCCTGAAAATAATATTAGGTTTTAACAGGAATTATGTTTATATATAATTATATTTTTGTGATTCAACGGGTGAGCTTTGACTCAACCTTAATTCTTTTGTATTTTTGGCTTTTGTGATTTATATTTCCCACATTTTGCAATACTTTTTCTGTTATCGTGTGTTAAAGGCTTTTATCTTTGACTCATTTCTCGCTTCTACGAGTATCTTATCGGTTCGATTTTACTCGGTTAGCTTTATATATGGAAACGGGGAGTTCTTAACAATTTTTAAGGGTATTTTCTTATATATTGAACGAAGAGGAGGAGTTCTTAACTATTTTTAAGAGTGTTTTCTTATATATTGAACGAAGAGGAGGAGTTTTTAACAATTTTTAAGAGTGTTTTCTTATATATTGAACGAAGAGGAGGAGTTCTTAACAATTTTAAAGTGTGTTTTCTTATATATTCTCAAACGAGAAGGAGCTCTTAACAATGTTAAAGTATTTTCTTATATTTATTGCGACACAACACACATTTAATAACATTTCTAATAGTATTTTCCACTCTTCAAGCCAGGAACTGAACTCTTTTGAATACCTTTGTAACTGCTGCCGCCACAGTTGTTGACTCGCCAGCAACCTTAGTTATAACGAGGCAGAAAACTGCCACAACCAATATGGTTGATTTTAACAAATTCATATTGTCTTTTCTTAACACAAATAACTAAAGTTTGGAGCTTGTTCACGCACCAATTATTGAAAATGACTAAACAACAAGTGCTGATACTTCCACCATATTAAAATCCTAATCTTTTTTCAGTCTTTTATCTTATCTGCGGCAAAGCATTGATAACACTGAACAACAAAAAATATGCCTCTTTCGTTCCGTTTGTTCCCAACGAAATTTTAAGCTTTACTAAAGGCGGAAATGGTAAATATTGGATTAAGAACAGCGGAAATAACTTAATTCAATAATTCCACTGTCAGATATTTTAAATTCCATTTAATTTAGGGAAGTTTCTTAAGCAAAATAATTAATATTACTCTAATATTCATATATACTCTATACTCTTTCCCCATTCAGCATAGTGTAATCCTTTATCGATTAAATTCATTGATAAGATAGCGGAAATAAGCCTTATTTGACCAAGTGACTAAGTGAAGGTCTCTCTTTTATATGGAATGCTTAGGAATGTCATATATTTAATTTACAAATGCATTTCTTTGGTAGCTTAGCTACGTTACCTTCTTTTTAACACAAAATGTTGGCAGTTACCCCAAATAAGAAACAAAAAGAAGTGACCACAGCTTATGACAGATATAATTAAGGGCCAAAGGTCGGGAAACCGCGCTGGAGCTGGAATCAGCAAGGAAGCAGCCACTATGAGTATCATTACGATGTTTGATACATTTGCCACCTTGCTGTGTTCCTGTACAGTTCTAAAACATTTGAATAACAAATGAAATGTCATCGTTGACACCAAAGCGGGCAGCAACAATTTATCTCTGGTTAAGAGGGGCAACATGCTGAACACAGAGACTTCGAGGAAGAGTAGCATTTCGTTGGGCCACCACTTTAGTAGGAATAAAGCAGGTAAAGCCACCAGAAGTATTGTCTTTTCGTGGACCTAAAATAATTAGAGATTGTTAAATCATTGGAATTCAATTTCAAATAAAACAACTATATATTCCTACTTGAAATGAGAACAAAAAGAAGGCCAGCGAGGTGTTGAAGAGAGCCAGTAAGAACCCCAGATTGGTGCGTCTTCGGAAGAGTGCAATATTTGTGGGCAAAGCGGCGATTAATGTACATCCAATGCAGACCAGGGCCATCTTCTCATTAGGCAAATGCTTTCTGTAAATGTTATGGCATTAAATATATAAGGTCTTCAGTTTCTTATTTCGTATACTCACTTAAGTTTCCAAACCACGTTTATGGCACACCACACATTGGCCACCTTATCTTCGAAAACACCGCGTGCCACAGGAAACAGACGTTGCAACACTCCCAGCGCCCTCTCCTGCGATCCCAGCCAGGGTGACCATAAAATAGCGAATGTGGCAAGCACTATGGCGCCTATCCTTGATAGTTGAGCGACAAAGCCACCAAGACTAGAGTCAGGATATATAAACAACAAGTTATTAACTTAATTCCAGTCTGGGAATCAGTTACCCAACATATTTCCTGTCTGAAAATAAGTTACCCAACTCAATTCCAGTCTGGAAATCAGTTATCCAACTTAATTCCCGTCTGGAAATCTGTTACCCAACTTAATTCCAGCCTGGAAATAAGTTACCAAACTTAATTCCAGTCTGGAAATCAGTTACCCAACATAATTCCCATCTGGAAATCAGTTACCCACCTCTTCTGGTTCACACATTCACCCAAAAGGAAGGCGAAGAAGGGCAGACTGTGGTACAGCTCCATCTGCTTGTAGTTCAAAGCCAATGTAAAGAAAAACGAGGCAATGTAAAGTCTTCCCCGCAGAATGGCCGCAATTGCCAGGGCCGCCAAACCAAGCGATATGTTATTGTACTGAAAGTGTCCATTGTCTATGAGGACTTGCCCCGGATATGCCACGAGTAGCATAAACAGCTTGTCATTGCTCAGGAAATAGGTGCCCAGGCAGAGGCAAACAGCCAACAGTGCCGGCAAATAGACAAAAATGTCGGCAGCCACAACTGTTGATCGCATGAAGCGCTTGTGCTCCGGTGACTGGAAGCCTCTGCTTTTGTGCAGCTCTACGAACCGTGGATCAATGGCTTTGCCTATTCGCCCCACGATATAGCTGTGGTAAGCGGTCAGCGGGGGATAGTCCAGGCCCCAGTACATCAAGTCATTGTGGGAGCTGTTTGTATACCATTCGCCGACATCCAGATTCACCGTAACCTCCTGCCAGTGACGCTGCGCCTCGTAGTCGCCATGCAGGGGCGGGGTGTTGAAGCCCGAGTACGAATATAGCGAAATTATTGACCTAACCGCCAGACCCACACAGGCGGTTGCTATTATTTCGGATTTCATGTTTATTGTTTTGCCAACATTTTCTAAAGATGGCACTGTTCGGCTTATTGAAATGATCGATGACTTGAGTTATCGATAAGCAATTCCAAGAGTCAAGGTATCGTCGGTTTGAACGAGGGGAAAAAGTGACAGTTATTTTAAATAAAATAAAAGTACAAGATAGTTATACTTTCTTAAAATTGATCTGTTTATTTAAAACGTTTTTTTTATTTCTGCAACAAAATTTGTAAAACTGTATTCCGTATTCTTTTAAGGTTAAACGAAAACGAAACTGGCACATCATTTCTGCCCGTTGTTGTTTAGATGTAAGACTTGAAGCGCTCTGTAAAACGCTCACGAAAGTAATATTTATTTACAGTTGTACATACAATATATATGAATTAGCATACATACTTCTAAAGGTGCTTACATAAATCAATCTATATACTAAATATCGAACACTGAGCAGAATAACAGTTAAAGGTGACGATCAAATTTTCGAGTTATTAGGTAACAAATCTGTATGGTTTTTAGTTTTTCTTGTTTTCTTGTTTTTCGTATCATTATTTTACGCTAATTCCATTGTTTTGTAACATTAAAATGTCAGTACCAGTCAATAAATATGAACATCTAAGCATACATTTTATCTCGTACGTACCACCCCGTTTAATCGTTCAAAATCTTCCGCATTTTATAAGTTTGGTTGTGGTAACAAGTTGATGAATTATCTTATTTCTCAATTCAATACATTGCATGTAATGGAAGTCTATATACAGTTTAATCTTAGAGTACGTAAATGTCTTACAATGCTTCCGCATTCTCAATACATGGTATGTCAATGATCTATTTACACATCTCTTCTATTTTAAAACAAATATTCAATTCTTGTTACTTTCGAATGATTGAAGTTGCTCCATTCTTCGGAATATCGTGGCCTATGAGTTTCAGCTATGCATTAGAACTATAATGGATACTACGAATACCTTGTGAGTAACGGTAGCTGCTAACGGGAATCGATCCAATACTATCGCGGCTATTAGCAGGAACATGCCAGTGAAACACAAAAGGCTTTCGTTTGGAGCTGCTCCGGCTCTTGTTGTTCCATTCAGTCCCCCCAAACTGATTAATCCAAATGTTCCGTTCCCATTGTTCTCAGTATCTAGGATACTCCGATTGGCGTGCTGCATGGCTGCCGTCTTTTCTCCTTAAAAAAAAATAAAATAAACGGTTAAGACTGTGGAGTAATTGTATGTTTTTCTAAACTTTTACCTCTTAAAACATGCACTGTGATGCTGGCAGGACGGGCATTTGATGGAGCACATGTATAGTTGCCGGCATGACGAAAATTGACCTGTTTCACCGTGAGAACACTCACTGAGGGATTGAGGAGATATGCAGACTGATGTTGTTGCTGCACGTATGGCATTGATGATGGCTGATTGTTGGCCCCCTTGAAGCTATCCAAGCTGCCAAGTAGATTGTTGAGTACTCCACCGCCTCCACTGCTGGATTCTATGGGATTGACGGTGTTGGGAGGCGATACCACACGCGATTTGTTTCCCGCCGGGCTTCTGAAGATCTGTGGATTCTGGAGGCTACTTTGTCCTATGGATGTCACCACAAAACCGCCTTGTGAGTCATAATTGATCATTTTACTATCATGGTACCTGTAAGAAATAAGAGAAATCATATTAGAAAGTTTTAATAAGTGCATTTATGGTTTAATATTCAAATACAAATATCTACGTAAACTTTATAAAGCAATAGGCAGTGAATCTTGAAAAAATATTGATGCTAATCGATGTGAAAACCATTTTGCTTATAAGAATGTCGGAATGCTTAACTACTTTCTAAGAAATTTGGGCAGGGCTCGAAATTCGCAACCGTTACTACAATCACACGGGAGGTAAAGGCCCCCTATCACAGCCCTTTAGAGGAAGGACGTTTGCGAAGGTCACGAAGCCTTTCAAGAACCACACATTAGATAAAGATAGGAGGTTTGATGGAACCCTAAGACGATATATCGGTATTTCTTTGTTCAATGCTCCAGACATTGGAATGTTGGACTTGAAACAAGCAATACCTTGACGGTGTTTCTAATCTATTTAATTATTAAAGCGCTATTAAAAAGTTTCTTACCAAAATACAAATGCAGGATTTTCAGTCGCTCGCTTCAGTTTGCATTCAAGCCGCAACGTTGAAGTCTCATCAATATGGAGCTCGGGTGCACTAGATATTTCCGCTACCGCTTCTGTTGAGTTCATAAAATGATTCTTTTAGCGTTCAGTTTGAAAGTTAAAGTTGTTCTTTACTTACCGACTATCTTTAATTCTATAACAATTGACTGAGTTGGATAAATAGATAATTGACATTCGTAAAATCCTCGATCTTCCTCTCGAACAGCTTTAATTCTAAGTGACCAATGGCCCATGTGACGGGTGTGCTCGACTAAAAATCGTTTGTCGCTACTGTGCGTGGATAGACCCACTGTTAAAAGCTGAAAGTCTTTTCTACGTATCCAAGAAACCTGCAAATTTAGCATAAAAATCGATTAGAATATAAAAATTCATAACTTTTTTTGGGGGTAATTAAACGAGTTGATAATAAAATAAAGTGTCTGTTATTCCTTTAGTTCAGTGTTTAATTCTAGTTCACACGACCGACTCTCTGTCCTTTAACCTAAACGTTTAACAGTTATAAGCAGAGAAGGGCACGAGATCTAACGGTTTAAGCAGCTGCCTCCGAAAAAAAGATTACGGTTTGAGCAGCGTGAGCAAATTGAGCCACGGCGTGCCCTTCGCTGGTAATAAGGATTATTACTTACCGTTGCTGGAGAATTAACTTTCACCACACAGGGCAAAATGGCAAGTCCTCCCTTTTGTGCAATAACACGAGTGTTGTTTTTGGTGTTAAATTGACTTTGTATAGTATTTCCAAAGTGATTTTGAGACGACGTGATTTTTCCTACATCTGAATTGTTAAAAAAAGGATACAATGAATATTAATTCATTAAAATAATGTATTAACTATATTATAAGTCAATTAATAAGAGTCATCTTATTAGAAATAATATTGGCATTTGCTTTTAATAATATGTAAACAAAAATATGAAATAACCATCGTTTTCAATAGCATACAACATTGCGCGTGAGCTTATTTACCAACTAAAAGCGTCATTCAAGGATAATTCATTATTTATCATTATGTTTCGCTTTTACTTACCTGAAAACGTTGAACTAAGGAGTAGCAAAAAACATGATAAATGCAAGTGCCATCTTTTCGGTTCCATTATTTCCAAATTCGAGACTCCCACGGATCGTATACGTTTGCAATTTAATCTTATATCCGACACATTTTTTCTGCAATGAACTTTAAATTATATGTATTTGTACACACTCATACATCTATACATATGTATGTATGTATGTTTCTACAAATTGTAGAAATGCCAATGCAGTGCATCTACGTACATACAGATGTACATACATACAGATGTATTCTCGTCACGGTATGTGTTTGTGTATTTTAGATACATGAAAATTATATGTAACGCTCACAAATATAATTTATCACTGATTAATTGCATTTCGTGTTTGCAAATCTTGTGTTTTCTGTTCCGTACATACATACGTACATTTGCATGCATGTATGTAATTACATCCACATGCACCAATATTTTTTATGCTCACGGATTGACTAAAAATACACACGACACGGATACAAACATACATAAAATGTATATATGCATGTATTAAAATGTGTTTCTTAAGGAAATGCATACACAGAAAACGAAAGAAAACTCACTAGTTTTTTTTTATATTTTCTTTTTTTCCTTTGCAACGAGAGTTCGGCAAGTCCTTTACGCGTACATACACATTTCCGTCTTAATTGTTTATGCAATCATAAAGTATACGGATGAATATTTTCACAGCTACATATTTTCAACAATACGGATAAACAGGTAAAGATTGATGTACATATACGAAATCGTATGTATTGACTGTCAAAAGTGCAGTTCAATTACTTTCTACGGTTTTCTCACTGCATCATTCTTATTAGATTTGCACATATGGGTGTATGTGTTTGTATGTGCGAGCGGGTGTGTGTGTGTTTAGAGAAAATGGCACAATTCTGATTCGAATTTTACTTGGTGTGTGCCTCGAGAATGCGCAGACAGAACAGGCGCCCGGCGAGTACAACTTCTTTTTCGAAGTGCCAATCGTAGACTGAAAATTGAAGTCGGCAAAAAATATTGTCCGTAACTCACGCAATCGCATTATGTGTGTCTCTCCAAAGAACATTCATATTGCATATGCGTGCTTAAGAGAACTGAACTGAACGGAACGGAACTGCGCTCATCGCACGGCGTCGATGGAGGGATGATAGTCAGGAATTATTTAATATTATTCATATTTACAGCACGGAAGTTCAATGAATAACGGAATGGAATGAATTACATAAAAAGAAAGCTAAGGGGTAACGGTAACAACCATTGAACGGATGGGAATTCAATAAAGAAAATAGGGGACACGACAGCAGGTAAACATCCTCAGTTGGTGGGGGAGAGGCCAAGTCAACATCTAAAAATAAACAAGAGTTCTAAAATTGTTTTTGAGTTCTGATTGCGGTTTTAAGTCCAATTGGAAATCCCATTTTGATAAATAAACCGGTTTTTATTTTTTATGTAGCGTTTGCCATGTATAATGTATATACAATGAATGTGTATATGTAAAATATTTTATATGGATTTATTTATGGCATAAAAACTCTATGAAATACGTATAAATAAAATTCGTTAGTTTTACGTTATCATTTTTAAATAAAAAAGTACCTCATCGAGAAGAATAGTCAGAATAGAAGTCAGAGTAGGGACTCTGACTCGCCTAGTAACGTAATTGGTCCCAAATGGCGGCATATATAAAACGTATGCCACTTGGGCACACTGCCTGGCCGTGCCGGTTGTCAAACGCACTAAAACATCCCATAGCGCATTCGAATTTTTTTAATGTACGTGTCCAAAATTCGAGTCCGAGTATGATTAAAAATATTGCTATTTTCTTGGCTCTAAGCGCCTTGCTTGGCTTGTTTCACCAAGCAAATGCCGAGATTGTAAACACAAATGTGGAAAGAACACTGGATTTAACCTCACAGCTGGTAAAGACAACGACAAAAATATCGGCAGAAGATGCAGCCGGCAAAGCCATCGGCGAGTACGTGTTTTTCGTGGCAGAGCCAAGCCTTGCGTACATCGCTGTGAAAGACAATGCCGACAAGAATGTGCAGGTGCGAAAGAACGATGAGCAAAGCTTTACGCTCACCTTCCCGAAGGCTGCCGCCAAGCAGACATTCGTGGTGGAGACCGTCTCCTCCAAGGGCATTCTGCCGCATCCCGAGGAAATCCGTCAGAACGACAAGCAGTTTGTGCGTTATGTGGGCAACCTGCATCTGTATTCCAAGTACAAGACCAATGCCCAGAAGACCAGTGTCAAGCTCAGCTCCTCGAACATATTGTCGCACACGCAGGTGAAGCCCTACTCGGTGTCGGCCAACAAAATCTCACTGGGCAGCTATGAGAATGTGGAAGGTGAGGAAAATGGAACTTTAAACGTGTGGAAAGGGATCAGTATTCATATAATTACTTTGATTTATAGCCTTCAGCCAGGAGCCGCTTGTTATTCATTACGAAAACTCCTCACCCTTCATCACCGTCAACACGCTGGAGCGCACTTTGGAAATCTCCCATTGGGGCAACATTGCTGTCCAGGAGGCCATTCAGATGACGCACACCGGCGCCAAGCTTAAGGGTTCCTTCTCGCGCTACGATTTCCAAAAGGAAGGCCGCTCCGGCCAGTCGGCTTTGAAGTCGTACAAAACCTATTTGCCAGCATCCGCATCGGGTGTTTATTACCGCGACACCAATGGCAACATTTCCACTTCGAACATGAATTCGGGACGGGACTTTATTGAACTGGAGCTTCGGCCACGCTTTCCCCTTTTCGGCGGCTGGAAGACGCAGTACACTTTGGGCTACAACGTGCCCAGCTACGAGTACATGTTCAGCGACGGCAACAAGTACCAGCTGAAGATGCATCTCATCGATCACATCTACGACAACATGGCCATCGATGAGGCCACCGTCAAGATTATACTGCCCGAGGGTTGCAGTGACATCAAGCTGTCGTCGCCTTACTCGGTCAGCCGGCTGCCCAACGAACTGGTGCACACATATTTGGACACCACGGGACGTCCTGTGATCTCGTTCACCAAATCCAATCTGGTGGAGAGTCACATTTCCGACTTTACGCTGTATTATAGCTTCTCGAAGATATCCCTGCTGCAGGAACCACTGCTGGTTAGCGGCTTTATTTATATTATCTTTGTCATTACCATTGTCTTTTTGCGTCTGGACTTTTCCATCACCTCGCATTCGCATAAGGAATAAGTTAAAGCCTCATTCAGAGGTGCATTTGATATAAAATAGATGTTCTCTTCGAGGAAAATATAAATTGGAAACACACTCTTACATATTTTGCAGAAAAAGAAAGAACAAAGTAATAAAAAAAACTTGCAATTGCAGGAAAAGATAACCAAGATTTCGGGGTTTTATTTATTTATTTGATTTTAAACTCAATAAATTAAAGGTATAAATACTTTTAATAATTTCTTTAATAAATTATCTTAGAACCAAGAACAGGAATATAATTTTCCAAAGGTTTTCGAAGCGCTAAACTCGAATCGGGCCAAAAAAAATTAGGGTTTTATTAAGAAATTTAAAAGTGAGAAGTATTTGTTTCTACTTTTTGATAATAATAATAATTATTTTAGAGAAAAGAGCCGGAATATAGTTTTTCAAAGGTTTTCGATGTGCTGATATTGAATCGGGCCCAAAAAAGATATCGATAAGGATTTTGAAGGGATAAGACAATAATTTAAGATCCTTTAGCGATATTTTTTAAAAAAGAGAAGATGAAGAAACTGAAGTTACGGCTCCTCAAAAGTACCCAAAAATTGTCTTTTTTAACTTTTGAGTTAAATTAATTTGAAAACGTATCGTATGGATATATTTTTTATGCCATATTTGAGTTCAGCAGATCAAAAACTATCAGAAAAGTAAATTCCGTTTCTTGGTTCTAAAATACTGTTGGGTTGAGTTATTATTTTTAAAGGAAATTGCTTAATAATGCAAAGTATAAATAAATCCCAGAGCGTTGACTAAAGTATTGTTAAATGTTTCTTGTGTCCAAGTTTCACTCTTTTAATTAAAGTTAATTATATAAAAGTTTCCTCGCCAAAAGATAGCTAAGAATCTTAGCAACAACCCAAGCGAAAGAACGAAGCTCTTTTTAAAAACTTTTCATAAACATGTTGTATTAAAGAATATAGCTTAATTTACTTAGCAACAGTTTCTTAATTAAATTTAATATATAAGTCATTCTAAAAAATGAACCCAACTATAAAAAGCCTATAATTTCAGCTTAAGAAATGCACGTCCTCTAGGACTCAGCTCTTTAGGACATTTTCTGTCATCTCAAGTCTGTGTTATTCGGGACATGCGCACCGCAAACGGGGGAAAAATGAATCCAAGTGGTTTGCACTTTTTCGACGAGTGTGTGCGCTGTGTACATATGCATTGGTGTGTTTTTTTTGTATAAAATTTGTTGGAAAAATATGGATTAATCAATGGCGCTTGTAATTTTTTACCTAAAACAATACACAAAATATAACAATGGAAAAAACAAACAGTTAACGTGAATCAAATAAGCTGAGATCAGAGAGTTTTCTCGCCATGGAAGGTGGTGTATGGTACACATACAGGCGGAAAATCGATTAAAATAATTTTCGGCCTGTAAACAGAGTTCAACAAAAATAAGGATGAAGTGAAAAAATCGTTAAATGTATCAATAAATGTTCTAAGTAAGTTTATGTGCGGGTTTAAATTCGTTTTAATGAAAAAGATTTAACGTTGCCTTTAAGATATATTTTCATGTATCTTTATGTATACATTTTTGTGAAAACCACATTAACTTTTATTTGTGTAAACAAAGTTAGAGAAAAAGTTATTAAAAATATGAAGATTTGGTTTAGTTATAAAGTTTAAGTGAGTTAAAGATTGTAAAATGGTGACATGGTTATGATTGCACCAGTATTCCGGATTACTCATGTGCGCCCTTGGCCCTTTTTTCATTGTTTGTATCTGAAATAGAGATGTGTGAAAAAAGCAATTAAAAATAGTCGCCAAATAGATTTATGTACATAAATGTGGGTATATTTTACAATGTAATAAATATATATTTTATTTAAAGACACTAGACTAATTAAACGACAATTAAGTCATAAACGAAAACAGGAAAATCTACCGGATGCCGTAATTAGGTTGAAGTGGTGTCTTTATTTACTTAAATCGCAGAAATAACTTTAACAATTTTCATATGATGAAATATTTGACAACAATTTGTTTAAAATCAGCTAATAATAAATTTTAGAATTACCAGAAGTCTTGCAGAAAAATGCTTGGATATCTAGACTTCCTTTTGTCCAAGCAATTCGAAGTTTCGCTGTTTAAAAAAAAAAAAACATAACTATTAAATTATAAACATTAACACTCACTCAGAATATAAATATTTCCTTAATTTACCTGAATGAAGAGTTACATTTTTACCATTTTCCGTGGTATTGCAAATTTGTTTATTTAAAAGTTTTAACATTCTTTCATCGCCTTAATAAATGCTAAATTCCATTTTTAGAATTCTAGACTTCCCTTTGTCTAAGAAATACGAGGTTTCGGTTATTTTTTAAACCAAAAAACTTAACTATTAACTTCTAAACATTAATTACACCCAGAATAAAAAATTTCCTTATAAACCGAATGGAGAGTTAAATTTTCACCATTTTCAATGCTTTTACAGACTTTTTTATTTAAAAGTTTAGTGAGTTTAGCCGTTCATCGCCTAAATAAATTTAAAATTCAATTGTTTATTTAAAAGTTTAGTGAGTTTTATCGCCTAAATAAATGCTAAATTCAATTGGTATAATTCTAGACTTTCTTATGTTCAAGCAATAAGAGGTTTCGGTTTATTTTAAACAATAAAAAAAACATTTTTTTTTATTTTAAACACAGAATATAAATATAATTACAAAACCAAAGGAAGAGTTTCATTTTCACCGTTTTCTGTGCTCTTCTGGACTGGTTTGTTTAAGAGCGTAGTGAGACTTGACATCTTTTCATCGCCTAAATAAAACTAATTAAAATTCTAGACTTAATTTTACCTACTTAACACGAGCCTCGGTTATTTTTTAAACAATAAAACCTAGCTATTAAATTCTAAACAGAGAATATAATAATTTCCCTAATTAAACCGAATTTTCACCATTTTCCATGCAAAAAAAAGCCTGTAAAAAGACTTGTTTATTTAAAAGTTTATTCAAAGTTTCCTTCTTTTTTACTGGCTCTAAAAAATAATAACAAATCCCTACTAATTGCAGATCGGAAAATAGCAATTCTCCGACTATGAATCCAAATGGACCTGACCTGGGCCACAATAATAGGCGGAATGACAAGGTCAATCCCGACGGCGTCCACCCCTCCTCGATGCGTGGCAGCAGCAACGCCAGCTCCACCCGCCGGAAGTCCATCAACTACCAGAATCAGCTGCAGCTGGCCCTGGAGTCCAACGAGTGCGATGTGATGTACTGCAGCCTGTCGTCGGGTCGCTTCCGTGCGCCGCCGTCGAGCAATGAGAATTTCCCCCCGCATGCCGGCAAGCTGAAGCTGTCGCCGCTGGAGAAGTACGATGATGTGAACAGAGGTGTACCGCCGCCATCGCCGGCTCCCAACAGTGATTGCTTTGCCAGCAGCTGTGTGGCTAGCCAGGTGCCGTCGCAGTCATGCAATGTGGGCTCCAAGGTGGAGCAACCACCGCTGGTGGCCCAGAAACATGGAATGAACGGAGGAACAGGCAATGTGAACTACCACCATCAGCGCGGCATCTCGCCAAACTCCAGATACAGGCTGGAGCGCTATCGCGAGTCGCAGCAGCAAACGCCGCAGGCCAAGATGATGGAGAACCTGGGCGGTATGCCCTCGGCCGGGCCACTGCCCTCGGTCTCCTCGACGCGCCTCCTACTGCCTTCCAATGTACCCTTGCCGCTCGCCCAGTGCGATAACTACAACTCGTATCTGGGATCCACGGTGCATACGCCGGTAAAGCGTTATGTGCCGACACCGCCGCCAGCCGGTGATCTCTATGCCGACCTCAGCATGTCGTCATCATCGCCGGCCGGCAATCTGCCCACTCCCGCCGCCTCCGCCTCGGGATCCGGCTCGGCGGCGCAATCACAGTACGCCAATATGCCGTACAGCAGCTACCGCACCAAGTGCTGCCACAGCGAGACCTCGCACGGCAGCCTCAGCCGCACCTCGCAGACGTACATCGGCAATGTGAGCTGCTCGCCGGCCGCTGCCTGCACCTCGCCATCGCCGGCCCCCTCCTCGACCATGTCGATGGTCTTGTCGGCGGCCAGCTCCTGTTCGCCGATCACCACTTCCAATAATCTAGTTCAGCGCGGCGATCAAGCGCTGATGTCGCGTCACCGGGGTGGCGGCGGCGGCGGCGAGGATAGCAGCGACTCGATGGTCGTGGTGGCACCCGGCGGAGCTGCCTCGGGGGCCCAGATCGAGGACAACCCGTCGGGTACGTGTCTGCACTGCAATACAGTGCGACGGACCACGGGCGTGCATCAGACCACACAGACAACGGGTCCCATTAGTCCGGTGCCCATATCCCTGCCTGTGCCCATGCCCATTCCGGTGATTTCGAGCCTCAACGAGCAGATGCAGCAGAATGCCGGCATGGATCAGTCCAGCAACAGCAGCCTGGTCTCCGTGCCCGTGCAGGCAAAGCAGCGGCACGATGTTGTGCCGCTTCAGGGATCCAATTCCGGTGCCGTGTCCAGCCAGCACCAGCAGATGTACCGCAGCCAGATGGTTAGTAATCCACGGCTGCAGCACATTCACCACCAGACGCAGCAGCATCAGTCGCTGCAGGTGCTGCCACAACCGCAGCTGCATCATTTGTCGTGCAAGAAGCGACTGGGGATTTACCTGAGGCGCACCACCTCACAGTTCTTTGGCGTGGAACCGAGCACCGAGGCAGCGGACTGTGCCCTCTGGCAGGGACGTCATCGCCGGCTGGCCATACGCTGCTTTGGGATGTTTGACACCGAATTGGAGTACCACATGCAGCAGGCTGGTGGCGAGGATATGCAGGGCAATGGCAATGGCAGCGGCGGGAATGGGAATGGCAACGGCAATGGCTATGCCCCCGATCGACCAGACATTCTGCCCGTCCAGGATGCCCTTGGCATGGACATGTCGCTGGGCGGTGATAGCCGGCGGCAGAAGTGCTACACCAATCGCGATTTCCTGGCCGGGGAGTTTGTGGAGCGCAAGGCATCGGTGGGCTACATGTTTGTGGCAATGGTCAGCTACTTGGTTCACATGTTCAACAAGCGGCGGCCCATCCAGATGCATCGGGTGCGCTGTCCCTGGCAATGGTCGCGCAGCTTTGCCCCGCTCCATGTCACCTCGCAGCAGGCGGATGCCGACTGCTTGACGGATGGCTTGGAAGCGATCATAGAGGATGAGGTCTTCTTTGACAGTCCCTGCGAGATAACAGCCAACGGGCTGAACGACGAGGGCTCCGAAATGGGGGGCGGCGGCAGACAGGCGTCCTCTGCAGTCAAGTCACGTGATCCCTCCGTCGGTGCCGGCAATATGGGCGTGGGGGTCAGTGTGTACATGGCGGAACGCCAGCAGAATGGCTGGAGAACTTCCGCCTTGAATAATGGCGGCAATGCCAGCAGTGATATCAACCTAACCGGCGGCAATGGCGGCGATCAGGCCTCGCATCAGCCGGGTGGCGGCCACATACCGCTTTGCAGCTCCGTTTCCAGCCAAATGCAGCCGGCAATGCGCACCTCGCACTCCACCACCTCGACCTGCAATCGAGGCAATCGGATAACGGCCCAGCTGCTCGATGGCGTGCTGGAGAATTCGCGACGCCCGCCGCTGCGGTGCATCAAGTATTTCTCGGTCAATGACCTGGACGACCGCACCGATCATCGGCCCTTCTTCACCTACTGGATCAACACGGTGCAGGTGGTGGTGCTTATACTCTCCATCATCTGCTACGGCGTTGCGCCCATTGGCATCGGTTCGGAGCAGAAGACGGGCCAGGTGCTGGTGACCAGCCTCAGTCTGCAGACGGTGCAGCATGTAGAGCAGCGTAACCTGTGGATTGGACCCAGGAATATAGATCTGGTGCATATGGGGGCCAAATTTGCGGCCTGTATGCGACGGGATGTCAAGATCACAGAGGTGGTCACAAAAACGCGGCGCCACGAAAGGGAGACGGCCTGTTGCATACGCAACGATGATTCCGGCTGCGTGCAGAGCTCCCAAGCGGAGTGCTCCATAAGGGGACTCTTTCCAACGGTAAGAAATAGATAGGAGTTCTCTACAATCTCATTTTATTTACTTTTAATTACTTTTATTAAAAAGAAATCAATATCTACGTGGAAGAAATGGTCTCCCAGCGAGTCGGGACCGGGAGGACGTATTTCCGGTTCGGTTTGCGGCCTGGATCCCAAATTCTGCGATGCTCCTGCATCGATAGCGCCCTATGAATGGCCCGATGATATCACCAAGTGGCCCATCTGCCGCAAAACCAATTCGTTTACCCAACGTTATCGCTACAAGGATCACACCTCTGAGCATATGGTTTGCGAGGTCATTGGCCATCCGTGTTGCACGGGCCTCTATGGAGAGTGTCGGATAACGACCCGCGAGTACTGTGACTTTATAAAGGGATATTTCCACGAGGAAGCATCGCTGTGCTCACAGGTTCTTATAGGATTAATTGTAGTTTAAATTACCATTTTACCAGTACTATTCCTTACCAGATATCGTGCCTGAATAATGTGTGCGGCATGTTCCCATTTATATCCGTGGAGACGCCCGATCAGCTCTACAGACTGCTCACATCGCTATGCATGCACGCGGGCATTCTACACCTGGCCATAACGCTCATCTTCCAGCACTTGTTCCTGGCGGACTTGGAGCGGTTAATAGGAACAGTCCGTACTGCCATTGTCTATATAATGTCGGGCTTTGCTGGGAATCTAACAAGCGCCATTCTTGTGCCACATCGTCCCGAGGTACAATATTATAATAGGTCATGGTTGGGATAAGAAATTCCATGTTCTTTGTAGGTTTTGTTTAAGTACTTTTTAAAGGGAGAAAGAAATGTCAAGACCTTAGTAAGCTCACTTGTTCTAAGCTAATTTTAAGGTGCCATAATAATAGAAAGACACCTTTATGATCTTTAATTCTCTTAACACATTTAATTTCTACAATAACTTCTCCCATTTTCCATTAGGTTGGACCCTCGGCCTCGCTCAGCGGAGTGGTGGCCTCACTGATCGCTTTGCTGGTGTGGATGCACTGGAAGTATCTGCACAAGCCGCACATTGCCCTGTTCAAACTGCTGCTCCTGTGCAGCGTGCTAGTTGGGATCGGGACCCTGCCTTATCAGCTGAACTTCCTGGGATTGCTGGCAGGCGTGATTTGTGGCTGCCTTCTGACCGTGTCCCTAGTGCCATTTACCACCTTCTCCAAATATGGACGCAAGAAAAAGGTAGGAACTTCCAGCAAGGGAAAGACATTTATATTTAAAACATATTCCCATTTACAGATAAATCTAATTTGGACTTGCGTCTTGTTTCATGTCATCGTTTATACGGCCATGATTGTAACGTTTTATATTCACCCAAGTGAATTCCATTCAATTAGTTTTGTAGATATGTTTAGTAATAACAACGGGTACGACAATTTCACCAATGGTGAACATCATGGCGTTGATATTGTAAGCAGTAATACACGATACTCCCAGACGCAGAACTCCCAATACTATTATCATCATCATTCCGATGACATTATTAGGAAGAGCGTGACATTCACCGAAAAGGCTCTCGTTTCGGTAGGTATTTCTACTTAGAAGATAATGAAACGTTGGTGAAAATCCTTTTACTTGCAGCACATTTTGTATCCCGCTGCGCCGTCGCGAAAACAAAGCGCCGCCGCCTCTCAACAACAATGGCAGGAAGTAGAGTTTAGTCGTTCGTTTAATCACCTTTCAAACTATAGTGATCGAATTAAGAAAAGTATTGGAAATATATCAAAGCTTAAGCAAGTGTTCACTTCACCCATTCGATTCTCCAACAACAACAACAACCAAAACCAAAACCACAACAACAACTCTAATCTTATGACTGAATTAACATCGGTGCACTCCGAAAATAATAACCAGAAGTACTTAGGTTACATAAATAATGATAATAATAATACTGAATTCAATGTCCTTTAATATTTTACATATTAATCGAAACGAAACCCCATTCTCATGACAACAACAACAACAATTTGACAAGTTTGAGTGCACAAAATAGATAACAATTATATGAATAATGCATTAAATGTCTATTTATGTATGTATAATCCGGAACTTCAAATGAATAAAGAATAATTAGCCTTAAAATGTTGATGTATGGCAGGTGGGTTTTATTGTTTATTGATATCATAAGGGAATGGTATACCTTTTTGGGAACAATATTTAGTTTCCTACGTTTTAAAGATACTTTGGGGAAGATTTTGTTGTTAAATCTATTTGCAAACCATTTCACTTGCTCAATTACTAAACCCCGAAGTAGTATTGAAGAGAGTCCTTTAAAATCAAATATTAAAAGAGGCTGGGATCACTTTTTGGGAACATTATTTCTTGTCTGACGTTTTAAAGTTAATTTGGGAAAGATTTATGCTTAAACCTATTATTAAACCATTTAATTTGCCTAATTCATAAACCCCCAAGTAGTATTGACAAACATTATTTAATTTCTTACGTTTTAAAGTTAATTTGAGAAAGATTTTTGTTGTTCAACCTATTATTAAACGAATTAATTTGTTGAATTCCTAAACCCCAAAGTAGAATTAAAGAAGAACCCTTTAAAATCAAATATCAAAATGGGATGGAATCTCTTTTTGGAAACATTATTTCTTTTCTTACGTTTTAAAGATAATTTGGGAAAGATTTTGTTGTTAAACCTATTATTAAACCATATAATTTGCTGAATTCCTAAGCCGCAAAGTTATATTGAAGAGATTCCTTTAAAAAAATAAATAAAAAGGGTCAGGGATCTCTTTTTGGAAACATTATTTCATTTCCTACGTTTTAAAATTAATTTGGGGAAGATTTGGTTGTTAAATATATTTTTTAACAATTTATCTTTCTCAATTCCCAAACCCCAAAGTAGATCCCTTTAAAATCAATACAATTCCCATAACATTTCAAATAAAAAAAGCCAGTTTATGTGTGGGTTTCGAAATGCTGTAATTCGCAGAATATACCAATGACTATGTACATATTATACAATATAAATATATTTAGTAGACTCAACTGAGGTCACAGAGAGCCCAAAAAACTGTGTAATTAAATTCACATATAACATAGAACTTAAATTTAGAATCAGAGAATTGTGTTGAAAACGTGTTTGCTACGGTATTCGAGATATCTTTATCCTTATATGTACATCATCTCGGCCATGGTGGACATCTTCTTGGGAATATGCACGATGGTATCGAAATAGCTGGCCAGCTCTCCAATGGTAACATCATCGCAGTTGCTGGGATTCGTGGAATTGTAGCTGGCCTGCTGCGAGCATGTCGCACCCATTAGCGAGACGGCTGACAAAGATCTGGCGGCAGCAGAAACATTGAAGGCGGCGGCATCACTCTTATGGCTTTGAAGGGATCCTGCTGCTGCTGCAGCCTCTGGACTGCATTTCGACGAACTGCAGTTCTTCGACAAATGCCAACTGTTGGCCAAGGGGCTCCGCTTCGATTCCTCCAGCATGGCATTGCATTCGCCAATCACACAATCACGAAAGCTGCAAGAGCCACTCGTGTTTAGCAGGCTTAAGTCATCGCTCGCCTGATTATCACTGGTGTCCTCTCTGGGCCTGGGGACGAACATTCTGCCGCAGCCGTACAGCGACCTCAGGATCGGCTGTCGAAATATGTTCTTTCGCTTTTGCGAATGCTTCTGCACACCGTGGGAATGGCTGCAGCTCGAGGGATTGATTATATCAAAGGAATCGGCTGGAACAAAGGACTCATCCTGCTTGCAGTCTTGCAGGCAACTTTCGGAGCGACGCCTGGGCCTGCAACGCCAACGGTGCGTCGTTCGATGCTTGGCGCTCGATGTGGGCTCAGGGTTATCCGATGGATCGAAGCCATTCTCTGCATCATAAAATGGGTTCCTCTCCACAGCAGTGGTTTTCAAGAGAGGATGAGTCTGTGTTATTTGCAACTTGTCTAGATCAGCTGGCAGTTCTTCAGAGGCCATTTTGTGCACAAAATCCGTAAAACTCGGCTTATTCTCGAGTGTGCTGGTCTCGGCTGATCTGTTTTCTTTATGATATTTGTTGTTTTGGCAAGTGGAACTGCTTCAAAACACTATTTTTCTATGCTTTTTTCTTATTTTTTATTGTATGTATGTGTTTATTATATAGAGGGCTGACAAACAGTAAAGGTAGCGTCACGACAACGTTAATTTCCAGGGATGGCGATTCAATGAATTCATTTGGAACGACGAGAAAATTGTGAAACGTTTTTAACGGAGTACTGGGATAATATTTTTTGTTTATATATATTTTATTTTAATTACAAAGAAATTTAAAAATATTTATTTAATATTAATCGAAAATAAACAGTTCTGCGTTTATTTAAAGTATCTATACTGCCGAGGAGATTGTGTCAAGCATAAAATCTGTAATTAAAAAATAAACTCAAGTGTTGTTAAAATAATATAATTATTTTTATTGGGTTTTAGTCTTATTTTTGTAGCAGATGATTTAATAAATCACATTTTTAACGATTTTAAATATTAATTTGTTATAATTTGGAAGTGTTTGTTTGTGTGGGAAGAGTAATATTTTTTCAAATAAAAATTCCGCTTGTTTTTCATCATGGAGATCATATGGTATGCCAATTAAATAAATATTGATCATTACTCAAAGTGAAATTATATGATTTATCTAAAAGGTTTGTAAATGCTTATTGGATATATGTAAATTCTGATTGATCAATCATCAATGGAAGCCGAACTGAGGGCACTGCCGCCCAATTGGTTATGAGCTATCATCAGTATGTCCTTCTTCTCCTTCGGAAAACGCAGTTCTCGCCCAGCCATGCGAAAGGTCTCCAGCTCTCTCTCGGCCAGCACCAATTCGCGGCGAATAACGCCGGGGCTGTCGTGCTCTCGGGCAATCCAATCCAATGCCATTTGTGAGCGCATCTCGTCATCCAGACTGCGATTGGAATAGTGAGCCACCACTTCCTGCCTGGAGCAGTGACGTTCGCGCATTGCCTTGAGGGATCCATTCCAGTGGAGCAGTTGGAAAACTGTCATCAGTTCTTGGAACTCAAGCATTGTTCTACCCTTGTTTGCTTCCAGCATGAATCTACACCAAACAACACAGTTAGTTTAATAAGTTCATATCCTATGAGACCACAAACCTAAAGGCGCCGATTCCGGACTCTGTGCCCTCGTTGACTTGGGATGCGGTTCCCTTGAAGGAAGTCCGGGCATCCTGTACAGCTTTCTGTATAAATTCGTCGCTAATACGACGCGACGGGTGTTCATTGAATACCGAGTTCATCAGTGCAATCTTGGCCGAGCTGCGCCTGGCTTCCGCTTTTGTTGGACAGTTCTGGAAAATCAAAGGAAAACAACAGTTAGGAATCCATTGCTCGTTGCCTTTCCAATTGCAATACATACTTGAAAGCTTCCAAAGCAACTACCGCCTGGCAGAGTGACGAAACAAATGTATGGCTGGCTATTTGCTGGTATCGATTCGTAAATAACAAGAGCTCCGTTTTTTAGTTCAGCTCCGCGAGATTGCTTCATCTGCCAAAACTCTTGTAGGGCTTCCACCACATTCACTGAAATACATACATACACAGGTGAACAGATGGGGGCTTTATAGTTTTACATACAAACGTTACCTCTATAATCTCTGTCCTCGTAAAATCCAGTGACCGTTGGTAGAACCCAAAATGGTTCTTCGGGATAAACCATTGTCTTGATTATTCCTTATTGAAATGAGCGAAGAAAGCTATTTAAGCATAACTAATACCGCATGTCAATAAAGTTTCTGCAAAAAATCAACGAGTAATTAAATGGTAATCGTATGTACATACATATGTACATATATATTTTTCAGACAAAACTGTATAACTACGTAGCGTATACATATGTACATACTATGTACTACATAGCTACTTATTAACAGTGAATTTCCACTTGAGAGCCCAACGGATTACATAGCATATGTTTACATACATATGTATGCAACATTTGTATTGTTGCACTGGTGACACTGCCACGTCTTTAAACATATGTACATCGCAACATCCTATACATATGTCTACCAACAGAGAGTTTGTTGCCTAAGTCTTTTGATTACATCTTGCGAAATAAGTTAAGTACACTGGTTTTTCACTCTTTTCCCTTCTACTGCACTATTTGAACAAAGCAACAGATAAAAATATGTATTTTGCATGCATTCAACTGGTGTTTTAACAAGTATAATTCCATTAGTTTAATTGATTTGTGTTAGTAAACCTGCATTTACATTGTGACTTGTATGTATGTTTAGAAGGGACCAATTTTCACTTTTATGTTTTACTTTTGGGCCCAGCAGCGCAGTTAAAAAACGAGAGACGATACGAAAAACCTTTCTGCTGCAGAAATTAAAAAAAACTAGATACATTACTGTGTTCCAGTGCTGCCAACCTGTTGGCTACCGCAAAACAGAGATCATAGCTTGAAAAAGGCTAGATTGATCTTTGTCAATAGGTTAGGTTAGGTTATTCTTATTAAAACTTGTATAAAAAACCATAAAATGTTTATATATGTAAGGATTTTCATTAAATTTCCACTTTATTGTACTAAAAACTTAGGAAATGTCCCGAGAACCGGTTATAGTTATACCTAAAATTAAATTAAATAAAGTCGTAACCTCTTAGTATGTATAAAATAACAGCATATCGCAAATATTATGCATACATATTTTTATTATAGGATAAAACTTAAATCAAATGACATAGAAGTTATAACTAAAGTTTAACACAATTCACTAGCCACTTAAACGTAACATAAACATACAAATTTAAGGTTATTAACTAAAATAGAATGTCAACATTGATGAAACTCGGCAGGGGCAGATCATAAAAGGATTCACATTCCTCATTCTCATCAAAATCGAAATCATTTATAGGTGGATTTTCATCGAAATCGGTGCAAACCTGTGGCATTTCTTCTTCAGTGTTCCAACCTTCTTCCAGGCTGTGGATGTCATGTAGAATTCGTTCGCACAAATCATCATAATCCGACTGATTTTCCAGCCAGGTCTCAGTGATTGCTAGAATTGAAAAAACGTCATGTAGCTTAATTATTACTCCAATAATAAGTTAGTAAGTTGCTACTTACGTTTGCTGCATTTGTTCACGCATCGCTCGGTGGGAAAGTCAGTGTAGTTGAATAAATTGATGGGCTGAATTGTCTCGCGCTTCACCATGTAAGCACCCAAAAAACAGCTGGTCGATCTCACAATAACTTCTTGTTTCCTACTTACATCTTTTTTGGCAGACTTCTGAATCGATAGCTTGGCAATACTTCCCTCAAGTTTTACATTATTTCTGCTTCTAAATGGAGTAATTCCCGGCGTTTGATGCATAACATTGTCCAGTTTTCCCAGCACACTCTTTTTAACCGTTTGTTTTAGTCCTGCATTGCCAAGAGGTACTCCATTTTTCATGGGATTAGACACTGAAATGTTCAATGTTATTGCAAGGTTTTTATGTTCTGCATATCGTTGTTACTGTGACTTACAATAAACGCCTGTGTTCTCCTTGTTTAAGATTTGATCCATCCTTTATGTGCGATGCTTAGTAATGGTGGAAATATTAATTTTATATACGTAAAATATGTTAGGATGAAAACGAGCGGCAATTCTAGAGATGTGAGATGCGCCAATGTCAACTCGTTGTTTTGACAATTTGTCTCAACTTAGAAACGATAGAATATGAAACAGCCGATATTTCGTCATATGGTGTAAGTGTAATTGTTGCGGTTATACATAATATGTATTACATATAGCAAAGATAAACAATATGTACTTTTACAATACAAATATTTTTATTCGAAAGTAATTTCCGTTTATCTAAGGTCATAATATATGTACCAAAAAGGCCAAATTAGCCGAGTTCTAAACCAGTTAGCGATAGTCACGTCTGAATATTAACCGCTTCGGAATTCGACGTGTAAAATCAATAGGAACTCCAATTAGATTACGGTAAACGTGTAGAATGCCATTTTACGCGTACCCGGTTTACCCGCTCACGTGAAATTTCAACTTTTTAAGATTATTTAGCATCATCAATCTGGTAACACTGAAGCAAAAAAAATTGTTGAGTTAACCGCTTCGGAATTCGATGTAAAATCAATAGACGGTAAACGTGTAGAATGCCATTTTACGCGTACCCGGTTTACCCGCTTACGTGAGTTTTCAACCTTTTAAGATTATTTGACATCATCAATCTGGTAACACTGAAGCAAAAAAATTGTTGAGTTAACCGCTTCGGAATTCGACCCCAGTGTAAAATCAATAGGAAGTGTAGAATGCCATTTTACGTTTACCCGTTTACGTGAGTTTTCAACTTTTTAAGATTATTTAAAATGATGGTAACACTGAAGCAGATTTTCTGGTTCCATCTCTAGTAACAATCAATCTGGTAACACTGCAAAAAAAAAAATTGTTGAGTGAATATTAAGCAGATTTTCTGCCGGAAAAATTTCAGTGGACATTTCAGAATTTCCCAAGGATATAAAATAGTGAAACTATCAAAACACATATTCCACACTACTCATATTCACTCAACTTTAACTCTTCACAAATCAATACAAAGACGTGGCCATGGCGTCCCATCAATACCATCAAATTGCAAATTTGCTGGAAAAAGTATGTATAGAATTTTTATCTTTTGCCAATAAAAACGGAAATGTAATGGAGCCAATGGCTGCTGCAGATGACGTCGACGGACAAGGACTTTCGTTTCATGGCGACCAACGATTTGATGACGGAACTGCAAAAGGACAGCATTATACTCGACGATGAGTCGGAGAAAAAGGTGGTGCGAATGGTGCTCAAGCTGCTGGAGGACAAGAACGGCGAGGTGCAGAATCTGGCAGTGAAATGCCTCGGTCCGCTGGTCAACAAGGTGAAGGAGATCCAGGTGGAGACCATTGTTGACTCGCTTTGCGCCAACATGATGTCCAACACAGAGCAGCTGCGCGACATATCGAGCATTGGCTTGAAGACAGTGATTGCCGAGCTGCCGCAATCCTCCAATTCGCTGGCCCCCAATGTCTGTCAGCGGATCACCGGCAAGCTGAGCACAGCCATTGAGAAGGTGAGTGTGCTGCGACTTAGTTATGGCTTTCACTTATCTATTTATTATCTTATTTTCTTTGCAGGAAGATGTCTCTGTCAAGTTGGAATCGCTGGACATTCTAGCTGACCTGCTCTCCCGCTTTGGCGAGTTTCTGGTGCCCTTTCACAGCACCATTCTCAAGGCTTTGATGCCCCAACTGGCCTCCTCGCGTCAGGCGGTACGCAAGCGCACAATTGTGGCTCTTTCGTTTCTGCTTATTCAAGCCAATAGCAATGCCTACAACGGGGTCATTGATCACCTGCTGGATGGCCTAGAGAATCCACCAAATCCGGGCGCCATTCGCACATACATTCAGTGCCTGGCTTCCATCTGGTAACTCTCGTAACTCCTTCAGACCCCTCGCTATCCATTTACACCTCTTTTTCTTCCTCAGTCGCCAGGCTGGCCACCGTTTGTGCAACCACATTGATCGCTCAATGCTGCTGCTGAGTCAGTACAGCCAGCGGGATGACGACGAGCTGCGCGAGTTTTGCCTGCAGGCCTGCGAGGCGTTCGTTATGCGCTGCCCCGATGCCATAAATCCTCACATACCCATGGTAAGCTCTCTCTCTATCTCTTCAAAGGCAAAGCCTTATTTCTCACTGGGTTTCTTGTAGATCCTCGAGCTGTGCCTGAAGTACATCACCTATGATCCGAACTACAACTACGAGACCGATGATGGGGATGCTGGCAATGCCATGGACACCGAGGATGATGAGTATGTGGACAGCGAGGAGTATAGCGACGACGATGACATGAGCTGGAAGGTGCGACGCGCTGCTGCCAAGTGTTTGGAGGTTTTAATCTCCACGCGCCAGGAGCTCATCGAGGACTTTTACCGCAGTTTGAGCCCTGCCTTGATTGCACGCTTCAAGGAGCGCGAGGAGAATGTGAAATCCGACATCTTCCATGCCTATGTGGCTCTGCTAAAGAACACACGGCTGAGCGATGATGTGGCCAACGATCCGGACTCGATGGATCAGGTTTCGGGGCCCACGTCGCTGTTGATTGAGCAGCTGCCGCTGATTGTGAAGGCCATACAGCCGCTGATGCGTGAGAAGTCAATGAAGACTCGCCAGGATTGCTTTTTATTGCTAAGAGAGCTCTTGAATTCGCTGCCCGGCGCTTTGGGTCCCTACCTGGAGAGCATAGTGCCAGGGATAAGCTATTCGCTGAATGACAAGAGCTCTACGAGCAACATGAAGATTGAATCGCTGGGTTTCCTTTACTCCCTGCTGCAGGGTCACCCGCCGCATGTCTTTCATCCGCACATACCTTCACTGGTTCCCCTCGTGGTGACCTCAGTGTTTGATCCCTTCTACAAAATAGCCACCGAAGCCCTGCTGGTGCTGCAGCAACTGGTGAAGGTGATTCGTCCGCTGGAAACCAGCGCTGGCAAGTCAGATTTCGATGCCCCATCGTTTGTGGGACCAGTTTACTCGTGCACCCTGCAAAAACTCAAGGTAACAGACGTCGATCAGGAGGTTAAGGAGCGTGCCATTGCTTGCATGGGCCAAATCATTGCCAATATGGGCGATATGCTGCAGAACGAGCTGGCCGTATGCCTGCCCATCTTTATGGAGCGACTAAAGAATGAAGTAACCAGGTTGAGCAGCGTCAAGGCCTTGACCCTCATTGCTGCCTCCTCGCTGCGCATCGATCTAACGCCCATACTCAACGATGTGCTGCCCGCTTTGGGCACATTTCTGCGCAAGAATCATCGCGCTTTGAAGCTGCACTCGCTGGATCTCATCAACAAGATTGTCATCAATTATTCCAGCAATTTTGAACCGAATTTGCTGCAGACAGCCATTGTGGAGATACCGCCACTAATATCTGATTCGGATCTGCATGTAGCTCAGTATTCGCTGACTTTATTGAGCACTGTGGCGCGCAGACAGCCGCAGGCGCTGGTGGGCATACACGAGCAGTTCCTGCGTTCAGTGCTTATATTGGTTCGCTCGCCGTTGCTTCAGGTGAGTGTTTACCTATTCAAAACAATGTTCTTGAACTTAAAAAAACCTCTTTCCCACAGGGAACTGCCTTAAACTGCACCCTGGAGCTGTTCCAGGCTTTGGTGCAGACACAGTTGTCGGGTTTGGATTACCATTCGCTGGTCTCCAAGCTAATGGCACCCGTTTTGGGTGGCGGTACAGATGGCACCTTGTTCAGGGGCTCAGCAGGTGGAACTGCGGGTGCAGGTGCTGGTGCACCGGAGACGGTACAGCAGCTGCACAAACAGGCATATCATTCGTCGGCCAAGTGCATTGCCGCCCTCACACAGCAGTGCCCGCAGGTGGCCACGCCGCTGGCCACCAAGCTGATAACGGATCTGCAGAAGCGCAATGACACCGAGATTATCTTTTGCCTGCTGACAATCGGCGAGATTGGCAGGCATTTTGATTTGAGCAGCATCCAAGTGCTGCCGCAAACGATTATCGAGTGCTTCGGGGCCACCTCGGAGGATGTTAAGGCGGCCGCCTCGCATGCTTTGGGCGCTGTCTCGGTGGGTAGCCTGCAGACTTACCTGCCGCTGATTCTCAACGAGATTGAAGTGCAGCCCAAGCGTCAGTATTTGCTGTTGCACTCACTGAAGGAGGTGATATCCTCGCTGTCGGTTTCACCCAGCGGACTGGCTCAGTTGTTGCCATCGGTGCCATCGATTTGGACGCAGCTTTTCAAGCATTGCGAGTGCTCGGAGGAGGGATCACGCAATGTGGTGGCCGAGTGTCTGGGCAAGCTGGTGCTCGTGAATCCAGATGAATTGCTGCCGCAGCTGCAGCAGGCATTGCGCTCGGAGAGCGCCACCATGCGCACCGTTGTCGTCTCCTCGGTGAAGTTTACCATCTCTGATCAGCCGCAGCCAATAGATGTGCTGCTCAAGCAGAATATTGGCGAGTTTCTGTTCGCCTTGCGTGATCCAGAGCCGCAGGTGCGACGCGTTGCCCTTGTGGCTTTTAATTCGGCGGTGCACAACAAGCCGAGCCTGGTGCGCGATCTGCTGCCAACGCTGCTGCCATGGCTCTACTCCGAGACAAAGGTGAAGAGCGAACTGATCAGGGAGGTGGAGATGGGACCGTTTAAGCACACCGTTGACGATGGCCTCGACATACGCAAGGCGGCATTTGAGTGCATGTACACACTGCTCGAGCAGGGCTTGGACCGTGTGGATGTCATGCAGTTCTTGGACCATGTGCAGGCTGGCCTCTGCGACCACTACGACATCAAGATGCTCACCTACCTGATGACGGCACGCCTGGCCATCCTCTGTCCCGATAAGGTTCTTCTAAGTGAGTTTACACTACACTTTACATCTAACAACTCTAATAACGTTTATTCCCTCTTCAGGACTCGATCAATTTATACAGCAACTACGTGATACGTGCACCCACAAGGTGAAGGCAAACTCTGTGAAACAGGAGTACGAAAAACAGGACGAGCTGAAGCGTTCAGCCCTGCGTGCTGTCTCAGCCCTTTCCCAAATACCCAAAGCAAGTAAGTAAACGTGTAAATTCATATATTTCAAATAGAAATCACAACTATTATTATTTTTACAGACAAAAATCAGCAACTAATGGATTTCCTCAAGTCGATCAAAGAGACCCCAGAGCTGAGCAAGATCTATGATTATATTCAGAAGGATTCCATCACCGGTACAGCAGATATTATTGTAATGGATCAGAGCTAAAAGTAAAGAACCCGGCCTCTCGAAATTCCTTTACTTAATTAAGAATATGATGCGTGTTTGTAAACACGCTCACACACACAAGTATCTCTTTTCTGATATAGCTTTTAGATTTTCTAAATAAGAAATAAATGCAGATCGACTTGAAGAGCGGGGTTAATTGTGAAGCAGAGCAAGCAAATTAATGTATTAAATGAAGGAAACTTATTGAATTTAATCAGAAATTAAGTGGTTCTCGAATTTATGTTTTATTAGTTTAGTTTTTCGCTTTTTTGTCATTTTTAAATATTTTTCTTGTAGGTTTTTCTTCAAAAAGTTTGCAAATAAGAAACAAATGCAGATCGACTTGAAGAGCAAAGTTAATTGTGAGACAGAGAAAGCAAATTAATGCATTAAATGCAGGAAACTACTTAAGTTTACTCAGAAATGAATCAATCAGTTTGTGTATCTCAAAAACAGTCAAATTTCGTTTATTTTTTGGCTTTCTTATCATTTTTATATATTTTTCTTGTAGGTTAATGTATTAAATGCAGGAAACTACTTGAGTTTACTCTGAGATTAGCTGGTTTTCCAATTTATGAGTTTAGTTTCTCGCTTTTTTGTAATTTTTATACATTTTTCTTTTAGGTTTTTGTACTAAAAGTTTGCAAATAAGAAATAAATGCAGATAAACTTGAGGAGCAGGCATAATTGAGAATCAGAGCAAGCAAATTAATGTGTTACATGCAGGAAACTACTTGAGTTTGCTCTGTATCGTAAAAAATATACCAATTTAATTTAGTTTTTCGCTTTTTTTTATCATTTTTATATATATTTTCCTTGTAGTTTTTTTGTTTTTTGTTCAAAATGTTTGCAAACTATCGACACTTCAAGTTGAAAATCGCAACATATTTTACTTGCTTGAATTAAGAATGAATTTGGGATTTTACATTTTAAAGAGATTAAAATTTAGGCCGCCTGCTTGGATCTCTTCTTTTCGGAGTCGTCTGTTAGGACTTTACCTATGCCATCGTCCGACGCTGGTCCAGTTTCGGACACCGTCTCGGGGGGATGCTCGAGGACGTGATCGATGATGCCGAGAGTCTTGGCCTCCTCGGGGGTCATAAAGTGGTCACGCTCCATCCGCGTGCACATCTCATCGTACGAGTTATTCGCATGCTTTACATAAATTTTGGTTAGCTGTCGCTTAATTTTGATGATTTCCTCGGCATGTATTAGAATGTCTGTGGCTTGACCCTGGGGATTAAGATAAAACTCTTAGCTTTCCGCTTGAACTCACGAAGCGAAGCAAACTTACTTGTGCGCCGCCCGAGGGCTGATGTATCATTATGCGGGCATTGGGCAGCGAGTAACGCATACCCGGTGCACCTGCTGCCAGCAATAGTGAGCCCATTGAGCAGGCCTGGCCTACGCACCACGTTGCAATAGGTGGCTTCACGTACTGCATCGTATCGTAGATGGCCAGGCCGGCGGTCACCACACCGCCCGGTGAATTGATGTACAGATGTATGGGCTTGTTGACATTCTCCGATTGTAGGAACAGCAACTGGGCAACCACGGTCGAACTGATGTCGTCGGTAATGTTGCCCATCAAACAGATAATGCGCTCCTTAAGCAGGCGTGAAAATATGTCGTATGCCCTTTCACCTCGCCCGGTTTGCTCCACCACCATGGGAATCAGGTTGATGTTGCGGCGAACCAAGTTCGTTCGGCCCATACATATTGCCTGGAATGGGTGCATTATTAACTGAACTCCATTAACATGGCTCGAACTTACTGAATTGTTTTGTAATAACCGGCTTACAACAGTTTTTAGCATGATCCTTGGTTCTTGGTCTGACAGTAAATCAACCGGATTGGCTATGTTACGCAAAACAGCTGATTTTGTTAGGCTAAGAGTACAACACCCTCTTATTCATAGCTGACACAACTGAGACAAATGAAAATGGAACACTGTTGTGTTGTGGTTGGCATTTATTGCAAAGGTTGGACAAATGTTTTATTTACAGTTTTCGAATGCCTTATTTAATATTATTTATAAAACATTTTTTTTACTTACTTATTTTAGTTTTTCATTCTACCTGTAACTAAAATTTAAATCGTGCTACAATTCCAATGTTTCTTGTGGCTTGGAATTTCAAGAATTCCAAGGCTTTTAAAGTTTTTCTACAATTCACCTTTTAAAGTTTCAAGTTCTTCTTAATTTTATTTAATTATTTTCTTATATAAATTAACTTTAAGGCTCTCCGAATGTAAATGAATATTTTTTTAGTGAGTTATCGGTTTTTATACCCTTTCTGCGTATTATAATTTCAGTCAAAAGCTTTCAAAACAGTGAAGAAGTCATTTCCGACCCTATAAATCATATATATTTTTGATCAGCATCAAAAACCGAATCGATCCAGACATGTTTGGCAAAAAATAATTTTTTTGCGATTTTTTCAAAATTTGATAAGGGGTTACATCATTAAAATTATCAAAAAATGACAAAAAATTTTATTTTTTAAATTCTTAAAATTGGTATGCAAATTTATTAACCTAATAAAAACTAGTATAGAAAAGCTTTCCGAATTGAAATGAATGAATTTTTAGCTTAGTTATGATTGAATTTCGGTATTCCGAAGTTAACTTCTTTTATTGTTTTAAACTTGGATTTGTCAGAAAACCTCTAATAAAAAGGGCGATTTTAAGAATAAGAGCTTAAAGAAAGTTTATTCTACGAAGTAATTATACAGTAAATATTTCGATTTGTTAAGCCATTAACTATGGGATAAGAAACCACAATCTCAAATATTCTTAAAGTTGACCAATTAGAGTATTTAATAGTTGCGTTAATAAAGCTTAACTTTATTTCTTGCTTACATTGCATTGTTAAAAAATTGCTTAGTTGCCATTTCATTATAATACAGCGAATCTTGATAGCCATTGCGGTAACGGCAGCAGCTATGTGGAAACTTATAGCTCTTGGCTGTTTATGTGGCTTAAAATATTATACAGTGGCTTCTGAAATAAAAAACGGAAATTCCTCTGCCTTTGATTACAAAGACGAATTCGAACAATTTAAAGTGAGATAAATCTATTTAATCTAAGAAGAAAAACTAGGAAGATCTGTGTTTTCTAGAATAATAACCATAGAAAGTATCTCCGCAACTACGATGAGGTGAGAAGCTTCAAGGCCTTCGAAGAGAATTACAAAGTTATTGAGGAGCATAATCAACAATATCAGGATGGACATTCAAGCTTTAGGCTGAAACCAAACATTTTTGCTGATATGGTAAGAGATTTATATTTAAATAAACAGATTTAACACTTTAATTAATATTATTAGAGCACAGATGGTTACCTAAAAGGCTACCTGCGACTATTGAAGAGTCACATAGAAGACAGCTCAGATAACATAGCTGAAATAGTTGGATCTCCTTTGATGACCAATGTGCCGGAGAGTTTGGATTGGCGGCAAAAGGGATTTCGGACTCCGCCGCACAATCAGCAGACCTGCGGTTCATGCTACGCCTTCAGCATTGCCGAGAGCATCGAGGGACAGGTTTTCAAGCGCACAGGGAAAATCCTGAATCTAAGTCAGCAACAAATTGTGGACTGCAGTGTGTCACATGGAAATCAAGGATGCGTCGGAGGATCTCTGCGAAACACTTTAAATTATTTGCAGAGCACTGGTGGCATAATGAGAGCTGAAGATTATAAATACGTTTCAAAGGTAATGTTGGGATCCTCTTTTTAAAAAAATGTATCAGTACTCTAGGAAATGGGTTTACGGAAACCAGGAAAATGTAAGCCATTTTGTAAGATTAATAATACGTTTTAGAGGTAATATTACCTTTAAAACGATTTTAAAATCTTTTGTGAAGTTAATAAAATTGTTTTAAAGGTAATATTTGGAACCTTTTTTGTAAAATTAATCTGTACACTAGAACTGCTTTGCCGAAACCAGGATATTGTAATCCATTTTGTTGGATTTTGTTAAAATTTCGTCATGTTTCTTGGGTTTTAAAAGACAACTGCAAGAAATGGAATAAAACTGACTATAGTTTCTCTATAAAACTACACACAATAAATATCCTTCTGCTTATTTTTTCAGAAAGGCAAATGCCAGTTTATTCGTGACTTATCGGTCGTCAATGTAACTTCTTGGGCCATTTTACCTACGCATGATGAGCAAGCAATTCAGGCCGCAGTTACACACATTGGACCGGTGGCCATATCAATCAATGCTACTCCCAAGACATTTCAATTGTACAGGTAATTATTATTCAACATCAAACTTCTTTTTTCTAATATTTTCTTCCATTTAATTTGCTAATAAATAAACTTTTGCTATTTGGTTTTTACAGCGATGGGATATACGACGATGCAGCGTGCTCCTCATCCTCTGTAAATCATGCCATGTTGGTCATAGGTTTTGGAAAGGATTATTGGATTTTAAAGAATTGGTGGGGCGAACTTTGGGGGGAATCGGGATTTATGCGAATACGCAAAGGGGTTAATATGTGTGGAATTTCGAACTATGCTGCATATGCAATAGTTTAGTGGATAAATATTAAAGAGATTGAGGAAGTAAGGCAAGCTTTTAATAATATATTTTTATTTCAAGGAATTTAAAGAGTAATAAAAGTTTGTATTCCAATTGGTGAAAGCTGATGATGCTCTTAATTTAATAATATGGGCCTTTTTTTATTTTCTTTTAATTTAAAGACAATTTTAATCCGCGCTTGGAACTTTATTTATAGATACATACTGCCCTCAATTTGTAATCTCTCTGTGCTGAAAAAAAAGAAAGAGTAACAAAGTGAATTAATGACTGGGTGTTACACTGTGCCACACAACTTATGTTTTGACTTAAATTTTAAACAGCTCAGCCTTTGTTCCGACAAATTAGCAAAGTAATATGTGTGTTTCCTTGAAGATTTATTGTGAAAAATAAATGTTTAACAATATAATGTACATTTTCGTGATGCAAAGTATCATTAAAATATTATGGACATTTTTGTGTTGCACAGTGTCATTAAAAGAGCTGATGTAATGAATTTTAAAGGCGTGGCAATAAGCCAAGTGTAACCCTTTTATTACACAGCACTGCTCCCGCCCCCAAAATCAATAAAATAGGACTCCCCTTTTTTTTTTGGAGAGGTAAATCCGAAATCAAGCACACGAACGAATTTAAAAGTATTTATGAAGTGATAAAAGCCCTGATAAAATCCCTTGATCGGTAACTCTGGTCGCTGGCAACGCTGAACGCTAACTCCTCCCACAAACTGAATCATTTATGGCAAATTATAATGCGTTTCGTCGCCCGCCTAATGGATACATTGTATTCTATAATGGCCATATAACCAATAATAGGAAAGTAAGGTGGAATCGCTCTCAGCGGTGGAATTACGGCCACCGCGTCTCGCCTCTGTAGACCAATGAGAGCAATTTAAAGGACTGCCGTAGGCAGGACTTCACTTCAACTTTACAACTGCTGCTGGTGCTGCTGCTTTTGGGGGTTGATTTTTTGAAGGTAGCAGCGAGAGAGAATGCGCCATCCACACGGGGAGTATGCAAAGGCTGGAATCTAAAAATGTTAATTGGGGAAAGTCAATAAGTTCAACTATTTAAATTTGTCTAATGGTCCCCATCGTCGAAGGCTCTTTGCACTTAATTTCTCTGTTGAAAAAAAGGACTTTCCCCCTCTGGGGCCTTCGGTTCTCTCTCTCTCACCGAAAGTAATCAAAGGAATATCGAAGGATTTGGTTAAGCCTGGAATGACATGCGCAGCAATAAAGAGCCAAAGTGAAGTGATTAGGCACGCCGAATGCCATTGGTGTTGACTATAAAATAGTCGGCAGCTAAGTTTCGTTACAGCAACTTATGCTCGAACGCGCAGAAAAAAAAAAGAAATAAATAAATACAAATTAATAAAATAAATAAAGCACGTCGGCGCTTATCATTTATTTACCAAAAGAGCATGGAGCAGTTGGCACAGTTTGTAACAAAATCCTTTGAGTTTAACTTAACTAACAACAGTGTTCACGCCTTGTTCAACTCGATGACGGGCGCGCGTATTAAAAAACATGCGGAAGTGAAAAACGCCATATTCATAAATTCCATTTCCACTTCCGGCGGCAGTTATGCCGATACCTGTGCCAGTGGTGACGAGTCCGTGGATATAGACATTACAGATTTATCCGTGTCCGAGAGTAATACCATCATTGCCGCCGCATCCGTTCCGGAGCCGCCGACGGAGGAATCCCTTCCCGAGGTAGAGAGTGTGGAAACATTTAGCCCAAGTCCCAATATTCGCAAGACAGTGGCCGTGGTGGCAGTGTCAGAGCCAAAGCCCAAAAACTGGCTAATATCAGAGGATTTGGAGGTGGAATCGCCGCCGGAAGGTAACTCCAGAGAATCAAGTTTTTGAATACTTAAACAGACCCGTCGGGAATAGGAAATGAGCTAAATTGTAAACTTTTTGTGTAATAATAACGAATTGTTGGAATAAAAACGATAAAGAGGAAGTTTTTCATATCGAATTGAATACTATTGCTATATTTCCATTACATTTTATATGAATATTTTCTTTTAGTTTTTATTATATTTTAGCCAGAAGTGTATGTCTTTCTGTCTCTACGCAAAGTAGTGTCTCAGTTTCGAACCTTTCTGAAGTAACTTAAAAGGTAGTCTTCTTTCTATTCTCATTAGTATATATATAAGTCGGAGCACGACAGATCGGACAACTATAGCTGTCATAAGAACGATCGGGTATTACAGTTAATATTTAAAGTTTAAAGTTTAGAGTAAAATGTACACTTTAGGTGTAAGCAAAGACCCGGCAAATGTGGGACATCGGGAATTTTCGACGTAAGGTTAGATATTTAAAGTTTAAAGTTTAGTATATAATTTACACTTTATGTGTAAGCAGAGGCCCAGGCAAAGGCGGGATAGGTACATTTGCTGACTCGCAAGTCGGTCCTGTGGGAAACTTAATTTAATCTCGAAACTATGACAGTAAATCCGATTGAGAACGATTGTCAGACGAAAGATATATGTATAAAAGAGGTACTCGCATGGTAATATTGCTTTAAAATAATGATATTTATTATTTTGAAAGGGGCTTATCCCTATCGCTTATCGTTGAATATTTCTTAAAAATAATTATATTTATTATTTTGAAAGTGTATTCTTCCTGAAGCTAATAATGGTTTTAATTAAACAAGAATGGAAGTTAACTTTGGAAGACCGAAATTTCTATACCTTCGCATGGTGAAAATCAATCACAACTAAGCCAAAAATTCATTAATTTTAATTCGGAAAGCAATTTCATGTTAGGTTTTATTGCGTTAACAAATATGCATAGTTAGTATATGAATTTTAAAAATTAAATTTTTTGTCCATTTTTGACAATTTTAATGATGTAACCCCTTACCAAATTTTGAAAAAATGTCAAAAAATTATTTTTCTGCCTAACAGGTCTAGATCGATTCGGTTTTTGATGCTGATCAAGAATATATATGATTTATAGGATCGGAAATGATTCCTTAACTACTTTGCAAGCTTTTGACTAAAATTATGAAAAAGCATTGATTTTCATTCAAGAAGCCCTAAAATAAAAATTGTTTAAATTAAATAAACTACATAGCAGTTAAAACTTTAAAAGGTAAATTCAAGAAAAACTTTAAATGCTGTGGAATTCTTGAAATTCCAATCCTCAAGAAACCTTGGAATGACCCCTGCAAGGGTAAAAAGATCATATATTCATTTAAATGATCGATTTTGATGGCCTACTTCTATACTATATGCTAATTTCAACTACTATATATCAAAGCTGGAGATTATTTCTATCTAAAACAGGGTGAATATGATCTGGTGATACAGAAACTAATGATCAAATTTAATATGCTAAATATATCAAAGAATTACCTTTAACATCGATAAAATGCCTGTTCGCCAGAAAAAGAGTGTAATTAAGGAAGCACAGAAGGCACCATAGGGGCATTTTATTTAGGTGGTACCATAATTTTCACTCAATTCTACTTAGATTAGCCCGTCAGCTTATCTTCGTTCTCCTGCTCTCTGCTAGTTTTTTCCTCAAAAAGGAGAAAATTACAATTTATTTGATGATTTTAGGGGAATTTAAAAGTAACAAGGAAATGAAATACTTTTTTATTGGCAGCCGGAACAGTCTTCTTACGACAATTAAATAATATAATTATTCGTTTCAAGAAATACATATTTTAATGTCACTTAGATTATCGCATCAGCTCATCTCATCAGCATTTGCCTTTAAATCTATTTACCAAAGCCGCCGACATTTCAGAGTCGAAAATTTCCACGATAATAGCGGCGAATGTAATCGAGTCCACGGATGACAGCAACACACCCAAGTTGGCACCTGATAAACCCGAGTTGTCCGAAAAGAGGAGCTGCTCCCCGGAGCTAGCAACCAGACTCCGGGAGCACTGCGAGCACTTGGACGCGTCCTCGGTGGTGAACACCAAGCAGAGGCGATCGCGGACCAACTTCACGCTGGACCAGCTCAACGAACTGGAGCGACTCTTCGAGGAGACGCACTACCCGGATGCCTTCATGCGCGAGGAACTGAGTCAGAGATTGGGCCTCAGCGAGGCCAGAGTGCAGGTAATTATTTGCGAGGACCGGTCATAAATCTACTCTGACACTGAGGGCAAGCCAAGCGCACAAATTGATTTTCAATTGATATTCATTACACTTGTACTAATGACAACAGGACATTGTCTCCCCAAAAAGATTCTTCCGGGGTTCCAAGTATCCAAGTTTTGTGAAAGCCAAGGCTTGATTTTTCAACCACCGTCGCTGTGAAAAAGATATGGGGTGTTAAGTGGTTTAAGCCCCACCCCTGGCATGTCTAGGAAACAAGTAGAAAATTGTTTAACCATCAGGGGGTATGCCGGTTAAAGATTAAACGCTCAATCAGGGTGCCAGCAATAGACACTATGTGGTCATGAAATATGTACTTACAGCAAGAGTGTCACTGTTTTTATGGCCTGTAATAAATTGCTTAGCTTTTTTGTTGGGCATGGAACGAGTCTTTTCCTACTTCGAAATGCATCCCAAGTGTAATTAATGCGAGAAACAAATCTAAAAATTTATGTAATAACCCCTAACATGTAGAGAAATTGTTTATGATTATAAATCGGAATGTAACAGAGTATTTCCTTGCTGGAACTGATTTAAAATACAAACCAAGTAACTCTTTTATCAACTTTCTTTCAGGTTTGGTTTCAAAACAGAAGAGCCAAGTGTAGAAAGCATGAAAACCAAATGCACAAAGGTGAGCCAAATCAAAAATATAGGTTTAACAATTTCACTTATCCATTATATATATTTTATAATAATGTTATAAACCCCTATGAACCCAAAATCATAGAAAACAGAGCTCTAAGCTTTATTAAGCTATCCTCATCATCATCATCCACCCAAAGAGCGCCCAAGCTAGCCAAGTTTTTGTGCCAATTAAGCTTAATTAAAGTGTAAATTGCAATTAGTTAAGTACACAAAAATCAGGCAAAGACCATTTACATTCCGGAATACTGTTCACTTTCTGGCTTATCAACTCGACGACGACGACGAGCGCCAATATGTTACGGTTTTCACAGTCATTTAAATGTCTCTTCATTAATTCAACCGGCTCTCGGCCTTTCTTCAACCCTCGTTTCCAAGGACTTTATCCCATTCATCAACTCCCAAGCTCGCTCAATAGCATTTTGTATTCTCCATTTTATTGCTCGAATATTTAATTTGATGAAGTTAGCAATGATTTGTGTGTTGCTGTTGCGCTGGCGCTAAAAAAAAGGAACGTTTTTATTATGTATATTGCCAAAGGGATTTGAATCTGAGCAGATGTGATTGTGAGAATTGATTATAATTCGGAAAGCAAACAAAACTGAATAAATTGCCAGGTTTAACGGATGAGCTTAATGCACGACAAATATTTTTAAAGTCTATTTATGTTTATCTAAAATGTAACGCGGGGGACTTGAAGTCCTACGAAATGGTGTACAAAAAAGCTTTTATGAATGCTGTAACTTAAGATAACTTATTTTGCTTTTACAGCTTCGTTTAAGCGCCTTTTTGTTAATGCATTGTTTTAATAATTACTAAAAGTTAACTAGAAAACAACTTTCTCTTAAAGTTAGTTTCCATTGTTCAGTTACTAAGCCATAAATAAAAACCAACTTCCCTTTAGCTTTCACTTTAGAGGCGTTAACCTAATTGGATTAAAAGATTTAATCACATTTATCAAATTTTCCCAGCCTAATGTTGCCATATTTCAATACTGGGGACCGGACATAAGAGGCATATAAAAAAAAAGTTTCGTGAAATGTAATCAAATTGAAATTTGGCATAAAAAAAGCACAACAGACAGCAGACTACGAATGGGCAGCGTTTTATGGGTTCATATCAATTCTCAGGCTCTTTTTCCGCCGGTGAACCACCCATCAACAAGACGTTAACCTGGCCCCCCGGTCCCAGGAGACCCATTTGTATGTGAGCTTCCTTTTCCAGAAGTAACACGTCCCTGTGGTTGAATGAGGCAGCCTCAGGGGTCCGGGGCGTTTTTCGAGCAATAAATTACAAAATGAATTCAATTACTTGTCACTGAATGAATCTTAAAACGATTTGCCAATCTAGAAAGTATGCGGAATTTAAGTACATGCATAATACATGTTTTTATGCAACAGGGAATATTTTGCATTAATTGGACTTTAAGCTAAATAAATAAAGTCGATTTCTCATTTTAAATTTATATATAAAATGAAATATTGAGAAAAATATATTGTACCTTTAATACTTTATTGAAAAAACATTTCTGAAAGCAGAAAATAAGTAAAGTAAAAAATTAAATAAGCAAAGTAATAAGTAAATCCTATGTTTCATATTAAATAAATTTTTCAGTTAGTTTTCCTTGATTATTCCCTTTCTAAAACTCGAGTTAAGGTGGCATTCATAGGGCATATTGAGAAATATATTGTAAAGAACATTTGTGAAAGTTAATCGTAAATTTTGTAAATCTATGCTTTATATTACATTGTGTACCTTTATTACTTTATTGAAAAAACATTTCTGAAAGCAGAAAATAAGTTAAGTAGTTTCAGTTAGTTTTCCTTGATTATAACCCTTTCTCAGCCTCTAGTTCGCAGATATACATATACTATATTATTAAATAATCATAAAATATCGCATAAGAACTATTGGAAACCTAATATTATGAATGCATAGCTTCCGCCTATTTACTTGTGCCCATAAATATATTTTTAAGGTTTTTTGGTGGGCAGCCGTAGTCCTCCCATTGCCACACCCTTGGAGCCCTGCCGCGTGGCGCCTTACGTCAGCCTGGCCGCACTCCGTAGCTCATCCGTTCCGTCACAGCATCCCACAATTGCCACGAATGCAAGCTCGCAAGGATCGGGTGGTGCGACTTCCGGGAAAGCCTCTAATGTGGATGCATCGCCACACAGCACTCCAGCGATATCGCGTTCAGCTGTGAAGCAGTTTTCCAGCACAGTGGCTGCAGCGGCAGCCTTTTCGGCATTCGATCCAGCGATTATATCCGTGGCAGCTCATCAGGTAAATACAAATTTAAATAAATAAATAGAAAGTAAATCCATAAACAAAAAAAAATTGTGCAGTATGCGGCGGCGATAACCAATGGAACAGTGCCAGCAGGACTATTTTCTGTGCCACAATACTCCATTAATTTGGCCGCCTTTGCCGCTGCTCACAGCAAGAGCTCCAGCATAGCAGACCTCAGGATGAAGGCCAAAAAGCACTCGGAATCCCTGGGACTGCAAGCCGACATGGTTCTCTAGTAAGCCTACAGATATATATAGAGATGTATGTACATTCATTTGATGATTATGTATCGTCACTATAAAAAAGGATAGTCACATTTATTTATTTAATAAAAACACTTTACTTAATTAAAGCTACAAATAAGATTGATTTAAAAAAGAAAACAACAATATCGACAAATAAAAGAACTGTTTTTTCGAAGGCCTTTTTGGTTTTTGCGGGAAACTAAATAAATGATATAAATTATTATTGCTTACAAATGTAGTTTGATATTTCATAATACTATTCATAGTATGTCCTGGAGCCTCATTTCTAGATAATACAACTTGGTCCGCACTTATATCATAGCTTAGCTCATCGGCAAGTCAGTGAGTTGCCTGATAATCCTGCAATTTTGCGACTTTCGCCAATCTCACCCAATCAGAACGAATTAGTTATGTGTGTGTTAAAAATTTAAATTTCAGGCTTTTCTTTTTTAATATATATGGAATCATCATTATAGCATTATAATAAAGGATTTACTTAGGTATATATTTATTAAAACACACGCGTTGCTAGTGATGCTACAGAATCCAATAAAAAAAAGCATTTCTCACTTTCTCCGGCCGCCCAGCTTGTCGAGAACAAAGTCCTTCAAAGGCTGATAGTATTGGTAGCGCAGGCACAGCATCTCCGGCGAGTTGCGCAGCTGCTCGAAGGCCTCCGACTCGGACTCCATGATGAACACAGCCGTTCCGGCCATCGCAAAGGCCACAAAAATAACGGACGGTACAAAGGCGGCCAGCAGATGGAATTTGCGAAACTTTTTCATCTTTCGCAGCGATTGTTCTGAATGCAAAAAATTATCCCCCTGCGAACTGGAGTTCAATGCGGCACCACCGGCGGACTGTCCATAGTACAGATTCGGAGAGTAGCTGCCATGCTGCTGCTTGGCATCGTTATGCTTCCGCGGATGATCGTAGCCGCCATTCCCGGTCAGTCCGCTCTCCGTGGACGAGTGTTCAACAGAGTCACGATACGTATAGCCGCCGATTTGAGTGGCCAAAAGGTTGATGCCATCGAGGTTCGACGATCTTAGCCTTGCCTCCTCGCAGACCGGCTCCAAACTGGATATCTGAATGCCACCATTTATCTCGCCCATCCCATGATCCTGGCCATAGCAATGGGCACCATTGGGCATGCCATAGCCCAGAGGCTCCGACATCGTGGATCTTGGCAAGCTGCTGTATCCTATAAAAAAAGAAACCTTTAAGTTACAAAAAGAATCATAAATAAATGGAAAAAAACCCACGGATTTGCGCTAAATCGCCTTGGGGACTGGAAGGCGTGGCTGGCACACTGCTTGCCTTTCGCTTGCTTGAATTCGAATTGTTGATCTTTTGTTCTCGCAGTGCATTTATGTTTTCAGTCAGTATTTCGCGCTCAGTTCTTCCAGTGTATCGGAATTTGGTGCCCCAGGAGAAGAAGCCGCCGCCAGAAATCACAGCCGCACTTTGGCTATTGGGTAACCTAAATATAATCATATAAAAATGATTAAATAATTTATAAAGCTGATAATAAATTGTGGTCTTACGTAAAGAACAGCATTTGTTCAATGGCACATCGCCACAAATAGCGGCAAGCAGCTCCGGTCGGACACTTAAAGCCCACTGTATGCTTTTTCTAAAGAATTTTATATGAAATAAAACAAATTTATAATTAATTATTGTACAAGAACTTACAGGCTCACGGCTGGCATCTGTGTAACTCAAATGGGCTATAAACATTTTGCCTTCAAAGTTGATTTTATGTATTTCATTCCAGCGAAAATGTTGAGATCGCTTGCCGGTAACAAACGTGCTTATACCCGAGTTATTTATGCCAATATATTGCTGTGATCCCCGGTGATCCTTAACCGGATGGGGATCAATGCCGTAGGTCTCCAAACCGCGAGCTATGCCCAAGAACTCGTCCATGGCCAGGGACAGATCCTGGCCAGGCTCGCGCTTTTTATGCAGCTCGATTATCTTTTTCTCCAGATACTCGGTCTGGCGTAGGGCTAATTCTATGGAAGATACGTAAGCTCCTATATGAACATCTTCATTATAATCTCCAAGCTCTTCTGCAAAGAAAATTGGATAAATATAAGGAGTTTCAAGAAAAGACTTATCCTAATCTAGTTCTACTTTACCTTGAACTATCAAGGCCCCCAAGGCAGCCGCCTCTCCCAGGGAGCAATACAAGCGACCATGACGGAGATCCCTCTTCAATTGTTGGTACAACATAATCCGAGCATTTCCAGTCAACCGAAACGGATCCGCGGGATAGAACTTAACTCTTAACGAGAAAAGCAAGGGATCCATGTCTGTGAAAATAAATCATTATAAATATATTTGTATAGCATAGAATGGTCTATTGATACTTACCCTTACATTGCTTAATAATGGATTTGGACAAGTCCAGCCAATGCTATTGGAAAAATTAAGTTCATATGTTATTAATTAAGAATAATATATTATTTAAGGCCTTAACTTACCCTCTGCTTTGAGGCATCCACATATCGCAAGCCAAAGTAATCCTTTTCTTTTATTTCCAACTCACCACACAAATACTCTAAGAGGTAAATGCCTTTATGGAACGGCTGTGAAAACATTGTTATAAACTCTAGATAAAAAAATCTATTTACACAGATTAGGTTCTTGGAAATAAGGAAATAAATCCACAGATTCCTTGTTGTAAGTTATTTAAACCAAAACAAAAACACGGTTTTTAATAACAGACCTTAACCTTTATTTAAAGAAAGAAACTCAAGAGAACTTAAACATTTTATATATAATGTAAATAAATAATAAAATCTTGCCTAAAATATATTTAAGCTTATAGATAATAAACATAAATACTAAATCATGCTTAATATATATTTAAACCTATAGAATGGGAATCATAATAACAGAAGAGTACCACACACTTTTGCCGGCATGCAGAAAGGGCGTTAACCACCCCACCTAAAGTCCTTCCTGCAGATGGTCAGATTGTGAGAACTAAAAATAAATAAAACATAAAACAAAAGCCAAGCCAACTGGTTTTTATAGATTTATTCAGAACGAAACATTAATCGAAAATAAGATAAAAGAAACTTGTACAATTATTAGTAATAATTTCATTGAGTTCTTTGACTCAACTCAAATGTTGGTATTTATTTATGAAAATAAAGTAAAAAGTAGTAAAAGGACATTGCCGATTATAGCGTCCAAAGGGATGAGTACTCCTCAAGATGCATATATATAATATATTCACTTGAAATCGATGGTTCTTGAGCAGCAGTCAAGTTCTTGGGGAAAAACAAACCTGAAATTCACATTCTAGGACATCGGAATCATCCAAGAGACGCACTGTGCATTTGTACACAATATTCCCCTCATTTTTGCTCCTGAACATTTTGTTGATTGGAATTGAATGAACTTTTTTCGCACTTTAAAAAATCGTCGTTGTGTTTCACTTTGGCACAAAAGACACAGAAGTGGGCGGATTTGGATTGTTCGTTACTAAAGCAATCGCTGGCTGCTTAACATTTTTGATTTGTTTTACTTTTTCTATTCATAAATATTTCGGCAACGCCAGTGTGTCCTTTCGCCGTCCTTTGGCTGGTTCCCGTTAGGGGTGTTTTTTTTCATCAAAAGGGAGACGACGGCCAACAATATAATGTACCAAAAAAGGACAAATGCCACATTCATCGCAGGCATAAACATGTGTTTATACAGATGGGACTATTGGTATTATCAGGGGGATAATATACTGGAATATGTCCAGGTGAGATAATACTATGTTTTTTTATGAATAAATAATATATATTGCTGTTTACAGGACTTTCGAGCTACCGCAGGATAATGGATTACGTATGCTGCCACAATTTATCGATAATTCTAACTTGTACTTTGAATTAAGGTCTTTATAATAATTTCTATAATTTATAAATGAAATCTTCAACAATCTTTGGATTATTATTACTTACCTATTAAAAAACATTTAATTTTTTTATATTTTGCTAGGAAAATATATTTTGATCTATCAATTTAAACTCCAGATCAAAAACCTTACCGTAAACCAAAAAGAACACCAAGGTTTTGGTTTAATCAATCATCATATTTATCATACAGTAAATACAATAAAGTTCAGAATATTTCCAAGCTTGAAAGCCTTTATGAAATATTCGTCATAAGCTGAATAATCAATTTCTCCATTTTCCTTTCCATTTCTATTTAATTTCTCCATTTTCCTTTCCATTTCCATTTAATTTTTTCTATTAAAGAGTGACTTCAATATACTCGACATTATCACACAGCACAGCATCGGACTCGCTTTCAGCTTGCACTACGTAACCAATTTTAAAGGACTTTTGAGTTCCATTGGTCACTTGATCAAACTCCTGGCAAAACTGGTCGGCAGCATCGGGAGGAAGGCACATCAATAGGCCGCCAGATGTCTCAACTGATCGCCCAGAACGAAACTTTGTGCTTTGCCCAATCAAAGAACTGAACTTCAGGACATTTTTGATAATTGGCAACTTATCTACTTTGAATAGAACCTTTTCCTTTTGATATTCTGCCAGATTCTTGGCGTGGCCCAGTAAGCCAAATCCAGTGACATCGGTGGCACAATGAGCCTGATATTTGTGCATTAGCAGAGCGGCTAGAAAAATAAATATAGGTTAATAATACAAAAGACTTATTAAATCATTAAACTTAATTACCATTTTTGTTTAAATATGTCATTGATTTAACTGCTATTTCAAATGTTTCCTTGATATCGTCGTCATTGAACTCGGACATGAGAGTCTTGTATTTCTCCGTCTTATTCAATTGCCAGAGATGAGCATCCATGGCCATCTGACCGCCAAGGGGCTTTGTGAGTACCAAAACATCGCCAGGCTGGCCATTGGAGGGTCTTAAAAGGTTACAATATTATTATAAATTTATTAAGGATCTCTATAGTTGTACTTACAAAATAATTTCGCTATTTCTGCAGACAGACGTCGCAATGCCACCCACAATACACCAGGGATTGATCTTCAGTTGCCTGATAATCAATGGAGTTTTGCCATAACCATTGCTTTTCAAGGAGTCGTTAAAACCCTTCATAATTAGCGAAATGACCACGTCTCGTTCAGTTTCCGTAAAGCTAGTCGATGTGCTAAGGATCATTTCCACCGAGTCGAAATCCGTCACACCAACGGCAAACACATCGCTCAAAACATTGGCCAGAGCGATGCGACCCAAAATTTCAGGGTCGTTTACCATGGGATAGAAAAAGTCCACGGTTTGAACAAGTAGTAATTCTTTGTGCCGATTCAGTGGTATAACTGCACAGTCCATGCCAGAGCCTAAAAGGGGATATATTACAGAGTTTAACACTGATAACTACTCATATTTATTATCATTTCTCACCAATAAGGTATCCATCGTTGTTGCTATTAGCTATTTCAGTTCCCCTTAGATACTTTTCCAGTACTTTTTGGGGGATTTTACAGCTTCATCCGGTGTGCGTGGTAAATTTGGTTAATTGAAAGTCGGGCTCCAGCCCATGTTCCTCGGGTTTAAACATATTTAATTAAATTTTTTTAGATTCTTGACAGCTCGTGGTCTCCGCTAGTGATGGTAAAATGGTTGTTGCTGTTGTAAGCTTATCGATGAACGATCAATTGTGTTACCGCAGAATAAAGATGTTTTTGCTAAAATTACCCATTCATTAATAGTAGAGAAATCCAAAATTACGATTATATTACTACTTTATTCTTGATTAATAAAATACTTTTACATGTTGATGATTATTTCAACGAGACGGAGACGATACTTGTTCGATATCTCGTTCCTATCGATCAAACCTAGTGGTGGTAAAACATTACCGCCATATATAAAGTACATTCGTTTTTTTGTATATGTTTATATATATTTCTATGAAAAAATAAGTCTGTCATAAGCATTGAAATAAATATTGCGGTCAATTTTTAAAAGATATACATGACTGTTGATTTAAAAATGAACTTGATACTGAAACTTATGGTTTGTATCTTATATTTACAGCTCTACAATTTATGCAAGTAGTTTCTTAATTTCATCCTTTTCCGCTGCCTCGAGGTAGCTTTGGCCATCTGGAGTAGAGCCGCTCTTGCTAGCTCCCTGGAAGACACAACATAATTAATTTGTATTCTATTTTTTCCATTATATAGTAATAATACGAACCTTTTTTAGCAGAAATTCCACACAGGTCGTATGTCCCTCCCAAATGGCAGCCAGAATCGGTGTTATACCATGCTTGTCTTTTCTCTGCATTGAAAATATTCCAGAACAAAAATAATTAATATATTTGCAATTCCTTATCTTATAAATGAGAAAGCCGGCAATTGTTTTTGCACCGACAACTGCTTTCGTGTATGACTAAACATATACATATGTATGTACATATATGTACATCTGTGCAAAAGCTTCATATGTACATACATTATATACGTATGTAAACAGCAAATAGCAAATTCTTCAAAGTTAATATCATCGCTTAGATATTATTACTTACATCAACGTCAGCTCCTATATTAATAAGGAATTCAAGCACATTAAGTTGGCCAAAATCCGCCGCATAGTGGACTGGGAACCGTCCCTTAATTTCCTCATTCACATTTTGTGCCTGCCGGGTATATATTTATGAAATTAAATCTAATCCTGTTTAGACATTGGACAAACACACACATTGTTTTGGAAGGCAGCTTGCACAGCGTCAATTTCTCCGTTTTTTATGGTCCAAATAATGTTTTCATTCGTTGTCGCACTCATTTTTCTTTTTCTTTATGAACTTGTCAAATACAGCTAGAGATGGAACTTTGCCAGGCGATTAATTCTACCCGTATTTGGAGTGTTCAAAAAAGCCAGTTAACTGGGATTATTTAGTGTTTTTTGGCATTATACAAATTAGAAGAGATTAGTTATTTATTTTTTAAAATTATTAAATAAAATTCCCTCAAAATCGAAAATTAAAATATCGAACCTGGAATTCATTGAATTATATGTATTCGACATTTAATTGTGTTAACTAATAACAACCGAACTATGACACATACAATAAACACTCATTTACAATTGGAATTTCATAAATTATCACTATTTTTTTCATTGTGCGAGTATTGTGCAAACAGTAAGTTGTAAGATGGGAAATTGCAGCATTGCATGTCGGTTCGCTTCCAATGCGATCCCTTTGAATATTCTACTTCCAGCTCTTTCATTGTTTCGTACGCCAGAGAGCACTAAATTTAAGTAAACAAAATGTAAATACACATATAGTAAACAAAATGAATAAAGAAACCCACCTTATTGGCAAAAATGGTTACTATAAATTTCCCGGGCTTAAAAGTGTTGATTACTTGGTTAATAAGTTTCCTGTAGTTACTCAAAGCAACATTCGTTTCAAAGCTCACGTAGGAGAACTGATTTTCAGGTGTAATGTGGATCGTCATGTATTCTCCCTGTAGAAAATATATCAAATTAAATTACTTAAATATTGAAATATGTAGAATAATACCTTATCATTTATTCCATTCATAGAATATCCGCAAGGATCGAATAGAAAATCGTCTATGTGCATGCTCGGCAAGATTGTATCTATTCCAGACTCCTACAACAAACAAAAGCTCAAATTAGTGCAGTTTAGTTTAGATAAAACTTTAAACTTTATACCTTGGTAGCTTCTTTGGCACTCGCAAATTTATTCTTGTAAAAGGTGGACATGGTCTCCGGATCTAGATCCTGCATAAGTATCTCAATTGTCTGATCGGGCTCAGAGTCCACATCCTTGTCGTCAACAGCGATTTGCTTGGGAGAGGACTTTACATCAGAGCGACTAAAAGTGTAGAGGTACCAACATTCCAAGTTCATAGACCCCAAACAATATGATCTCCCATTTGGGAATATGGAATCCAGATATGTGACTTCCTCTGTGAAGCCCTGATGCGGAGTTATCTGGAAAGTGAACCAAATTGTATTACAAAATAGTGTTAACATCTCGTGCGTAATCTTTACCTGTACTTCAGGCCTAGTAAAATTCTTTCTAGAGTAGAATAGGTCAGCAACCACATCGAATCCATTCTCCTCAGCTAGTTTTAGTAACATGCTCAGGCATTTTAAGGGAGTTGTGGTTCCACACGTTTTTAAGATCCACCTTCTCTTCGAAACGAACATGCTGCTCTCACTATTTTAAAGGTTTTAGTTAACAGATTTAATTAAAACAAATCATTTGAAATATTACCTTAAAACAAAGGCATCTATGGTGTCATTCTTGGATGTGCTTATTATTTCACAGTTGACATTGCCAAGCAGCTTTTCCCAATCAGATCTAAAACAAATAATAATTAGATACTTTCGAAAAGGGATTAGCAACTAAAACCTTCTATTTATCAGGGATTCTGTACGGAAGGTCATGCCGGAATAATCAGTTCAATTCAAAGTTCAAAATTGTGTACATTATGGGTAGTAACACGTGTTTGGCATGAGATAAGCTCTCACAAATATTTTATTTCGCTTCCCAAATTCTTGCGTTGTGTAAAATAACTTTTATTGGCCAGTGTTGTTGCACCCTTTCCGCTTGTTGTCACAAATGCACAACAATTACAGAGTGTCGCACTTTACTTAACTCACCTGCTGATGTGCCGCAGGTCATTCTCATTGTTGGGGCTCTCCTCAAACCAAATTTCAAGGAGTTTTTCCACCCCTTCGAAAAAGTGTTCACCGTTTTCCAGCATGCTTCAAAATAACAGATGGAGCTGATAACAAAAAAGTTGTTTGGTGATGTAAAACCAACGATGGCACCATCGATGGCATAGCCACTTATCGATACCACACAGCAAAAGGGAAATATCGTTATCAAATTGTTACAAAAGTAGCGCCACATAAAAAGCCCCAATTCCCTTTTAAAAGATTGCCTTGAAAAAAGCCCCATTTCTCTTTTTAAATTATTTCCTTGAATAATCTGAAAATATAAAAAATACCACAATGACCACTGCTGGATTTACATTTTACATTA
>JAEIIH010030974.1:0-19775 GCA_018904745.1 Drosophila orosa
TTCATCGTTTGTTTTTTAAGTTTTTCAAAACTTTATTAGATTTCCCGGATAACAAATCCCAACTCTCTCAAGATCCATTTAGGCAAGTTTTACTGTAGTTACAGACCCCTTTTTTACTCGTTATCAGCCTCGGAACAAAGACGAGTGCATAGCCCAATAATCGGACAAATAAACAAGTTCTGACTCAGTCCCCAGGCAGTGAATGGAAAACAAAGGACGGTTCAAGCTGAGAATTCAACTTGCAATACGATATGCACTAGACTTCTAATGATATCAAAGAGGCCCCGTTCCTTTTACATTGGCAAACCTCTAAAATAGACACAAGTAATCTACATATTAGTAGCCCAGATCGGGGGCCAAACACATGTCAGCCGGTTAATCGCGTCCGTCAATATCTCTCCGGGCGACGCGGTTTATCTAATCGGTGCCATAAATAGGAACCCCTTATGAGCGTTTGCGTGTACCAAACATCTTGACCAAGCAGAAATGGCCAAGAATTGCGTTTAAATAGTGAGATAAGCATATTGCCTGCTTATCTCACATTTCAAGCTGTCGATCTGTGTCAATCGTGGGATATGGAAGACCCATTCATTGAGCAAGATTTGAACGGAGCAGCTTGTAAGTACTCATTGACCTGAAAAGGAAATCCTCCCGCATAACCATTTTTGTATTCAAATGCTCTGAAAGAAACAAAGAATACAATAAATACATATTTGTATTGATATTATAGAGGGAAATAATATATAAAATACCATATAAATATTAAGTTCAGCCTTTAATAACAGAACAACTTTTGAAAACATTCATGTATATAGATAAATCACCGAAAGCCAGTTAAACTCCATTTAAGCTTCGGATTTTCCCTTTAGAAGTTGTTTCGCCTATCAGGCATATAACACATTCCAGATTATCAAAATCCAGAGATTAGTTAGTGAATCAAGTAGTAAAACCTCAAGTGGTTTCATTTAAAGACCCAAAGAAATACCCACCGGGAAACAGTTTCGCCCTGGCAGGGGACGCGTGCGGTTGTGATAATTCCTTATAGAGTTTCTTCTCTACTGGAGCACTTTCAGTCCCCTTCTTCAGTTGGGAATTCGCGTAAGTTCTTATGCCCGGTGGCAAGTGCTTGTCAACTCACGAAATCTGCGGATTTCTGTACTCAGCTCCAAGTGGACACTGTCCCTACGTAATCTTCGATTGCAACGGACGTAGACATCACTCAAAAAATAGCTAAAATGGACTTAATCGTATAGGCTTATCGGAAATACTTAAGCGGGGACAGAAAAACACATCGATGGCCATGGTGGATTATTATTATTAGCGGCAGCTCTGCTGGGTGCCAGGAAAATGTCGAATAAAAATTCCCCGATAAGCCGCGATACGGTTTATTGTCACAGATTATGCAAGTGCGAAAATAACCCAATGAACTCTGCTCCCCTTTCAGATGCAACGCGGCGCGTAGAGAAGGTTCTGTTCTGTTCCCTTTGTTGCTTCCCGAATCCGTGAATCTTCCTCAGTCATGTGCTGCAGCTGCTGCGGGGAAACTCAACGCAAGGCCTGGGTCTTTGGCCTGGGCTCGCTCTTCCTGGTCCTGGGAATTCTCACCGTGGTCTTCTGGCCCCAATTGGCCGATAGTCTCGTCGAGGATGTGAGTATATTTTCGAATAAGTTTGGATATCCTTAGACAGTTTGTAAGGAGTTGGGGATGATTTCTAAAGTAAATCCTCGTTCTTAAATACAGAAAATGTTACTGACTATATATTTGCATAGATACAGCTTTGTTTTTTCATCAGGTTTCATTCATTACAGCACAGCTTAAGTCATAAACAAAACCATAAAAAGATTAAATTACACAAATTGAGTAACTTGTAAAAATAAAAATAGTTTTAATGAGTAATATTAGGTTTTATTGCCAATAAGAAATGAAGTTTGTTCACCCTTGGAGTTTGCAATTTAAATATATCATAACTAAGCCAAAAATTCCCTAATTTCCATTCGGATAGCTTTTCTGTGTTAGTTTTTTATAGGTTAACAAATTTGCATATTGAACTTAAAATTTCAAAATTGTAAATTTATTAATAATATAACTTTAGTACGGAACTTAAAAAAGCAGTGAAGGAATCACTTCCGACCCCATAAATTATAATATATATTCTTGATCAGCATCAAAAGCCGAGTTTTTTGATCATTTTAATGATGTTACCCCTTATAAAATTTTGAACAAATTGTCAATTTTCTTTTTCTTAGGAAAAATGGCTAGATCAACTCGGCTTTTGATGCTGATCAAGAATATATACAATTTATGGGGTCGGAAATGATTCCTTCACTGCTTTTTTAAGTTCCGTACTAAAGTCATATTATTAATTTATTTAAATTCTGTTTGCTTAAAGTTATAAACTAAAGCTACATATGGGGGCAGCCATAGCTACTTAGGCTTATCTTTTTAAATACTATACTTCGGTGATTTCTTGACCAGATTAACTGATATTTTTAAATGGTTGATCTTATCATGTGCTTTTGGGTTACGCTCTTGGATTATAACGAAATCAGGGGATCTATAATTAATTCCTAGATTACAAATTCTTTAGAAAATTAAAACCCTTTTCATTTAAATAAAAATATTGTTTAGAACTCTTTAACAAATCTGTAATAATTCTCCTCTTATCCAGGGCCTCACCTTGAAGCCTGGCACCGATGCCTACGACAGCTGGCTGGAGGCGCCCATACCCATTTACCTGAGCTTCTACATGTTCAACTGGACGAATCCGGAGGACATCAGGAATCCGAACATCAAGCCCAACTTTGTGGAAATGGGTCCGTACACGTTTTTAGAGAAGCATAAGAAGGAGAACTATACATTCTACGATAATGCCACGGTGGCGTACTATGAGCGTCGCACCTGGTTCTTTGATCCGGAGCGATCTAATGGCACCCTGGACGACTTGGTGACGGCTGCCCATGCCATCACCGCCACGGTGGCGGATGAGATGCGTAATCAACGAAAGATTGTGAAGAAAATCATTAACTTTATGCTGAATCACGAGGGCGGCGAGCTGTACACCACGAAGCCGGTGGGAGAGTGGATCTTCGATGGCTATCAGGATAATCTTACGGATTTCCTGAATCTGTTCAACACCTCCATGATTGACATTCCGTACAAGCGCTTCGGCTGGCTGGCGGATCGCAATGAATCGCTGACCTATGACGGTCTGTTCACCATTCACACGGGCACCGATGACATTTCCAATTTGGGGCGACTCACCCATTGGAATAGCAAACCGGAGACGGGCTTCTACGAGATGCCCTGTGGCGTGGTTAATGGCACCACCGGCGATCTCTTTCCGCCCAAGATGAATGTCAACGATGAAATCACGATATTCGCCACCGATGCCTGCCGATTCATGAACCTGCGGCCGCGGGGCACGTTCGAGAATCATGGACTTACCGCCACCAAGTGGGTGGGCACCGAGGAGACTCTGGACTCGGGGGAGAATTATCCCAATCAGGCGTGCTTCTGCGATCCCGTGCGGTTCGACGAGTGCCCCAAAACCGGTGTGGTGGAGTGCAAGGCCTGCCGCGACAAGGCTCCCATATACTCCTCCTTCCCGCATTTCTATCTCGCCGATCAGTCGTACATTGATGCTGTGAGCGGAATGAAACCGGAGAAGGACAAGCACGAGTTCTTCCTGGCGGTGGAGCCGACGACGGGAGTGCCTGTCCAGGTGCATGGTCGCATTCAGATCAACATGATGATTGAGCCTGACGATGATTTCGAGTGAGTGAAAAATCACAAGAAACTCTTTTATTTTACTCTTATGTTTACTAATTAATTATATAATGCAGCATCTACCGCGGCGTGCCAAAGGTGCTGATGCCCATGTTCTGGTTCGATCAGTACGCGGAGCTCTCCTCCGAACTTGCTTCCAAGGCCAAGGTGAGTTTCGGTTTTCTAATGCGAATTGAGTTGGTTTTACAAGCAAGCTTCTTGTTTTTCTAGTTGGCCATCAATCTGTCCAGCTACGGGCTTATCTTTGGTTATTCCTTGATAGGCTTTGCTAGCGTCTTTCTCGTCACGGGTGTTGTGCTGACGCTGACCAAGAGATGGGTGCGACGAGCTGCCGACGACGAGGACATGCTGGCCACCAACTGAGGTGTCTTAGGTGTAGATTTTAAGCATAGCCCAAAGTGCCAGGAAAAGATTACACTCCTAGTTCATTCTATATAGTCGCGCAGAGATTGTTGTTCGTTGCGTTGCGTTACGCGTTATGTAATATGTAAGTGATACTTGCATTTTGTGATAGCCTATTCCCTACTACCTACTCCCTACTACTCTATAATCCATGTGCAATCCAAGAAAGGAGATATACTTATTGTCATTAAAACACATTCTTTACATTTGAATTTTTTCATTTTATTTCTTTGCAAATTATAATTTTTACAACTGAAAGGACTTTCTTTACTTATCGTATACGAATTTGCTTTATAAATGCTTTACTTTGAATGTTTTGTTTGTTTTGTAGTAATAATAAATTAATTATAATTGTATATGCATATATATATATATTTATTTATATATATATTTATGTATATATATATGTGTAAGATATATGGCAAAAAAATTAACATTTTCTCAAAGATCACATTCCTCAATTTAGCCATAGACTTTTAGTCGAGAAAAATCTACGCAAATATTTGTGACAACTCGAAATCATTTTTGCACGCACACTCTCACATTGGTGGGGGTTAATGAACGAACAAAAAAAATAATAAAATAAACAAAGTGTGGATATAAAAAATTATAATCAATAAAACATCCATCTATCTAGCATTCTTGCTTACTCGCTACGGTGGGGATATTTGGGGGCAAGTCTAGGCACTCTTGAAATTCTTTAGTTCCCTTCAGGGCCAGCAATCGAAAGGGGTTACCCAACCCGATATGAACCGGGTTTAAGGGAACCCTATACCATCGCTGGCCCGTTTCGTTGTGAGTATATGTGTGTGTGTTTGAGGGTCGTTCTTCTTTACGTACTAAAAAATTTGCATAGTTTTGTGGCATTTGCGTTTGCGTTTGCGTTGTTCTTGCTGACTAAAAAATAGTTAGTTGTACGAGTTAAGTTAGTGTAAGTGTTTAAATAAAAATCAATCACAGTTGTTTGGGCGGAAGTAGTTTAGTTAGTTTTTAAGTATTCGCGTTTCTGGCCTAACTAGGTTTTTGTTTGTTCGCAGCTAAGACTAAGGTTCAACTATGCTTTAGTTGGTTAATTAAGTAGTGGTCGTATTTTATACTTGAGTATTGTTGTCCTGCTCCTGGGCTTCATCTCTCTCTCTCTCGCTCTATATATTTATATATATATATATATATTCCTTCTGTATTTCCGTTGATGTGTCCATGTCCTTTGTGACCTGTGTTAAGCTACCGATTCCCTTAAGTGACTAGACTGGGTTCTCTGATTATTTGAATATTCGTATTTGAGGTTAAGTTGCTCTCGCTTTCGTCCTGGTGTTAACGTGACCTTGACTCTGTTAAGTGGTTACGTGGCGGCTGTTGTTAACTGGCTTCTGTTACTGTTACGTAATGTTATGGAATGTAATAATTGACTCTCTGTTACTAGGTGGTTGCGGTTGCTGTTAGTTGTAATTGGATATATAAACTGGCTTGATCCTTGTAGTACAGGATTTAATTTCCTCTTGCTTGTCTTTCAGAAACTCTTGTCTCACTATTGTTCCCCTTTCCTGTTACTAGGCTTTTGTTAGTTCGACGTCTGTTACTGTACTGCTGCTGCTGCTGTTAACCTTTTTCGGGGAATTCCCCTTGCTACCCATCCGAAACACTGTGATCGAAACACTCTTTTACTCCTTACGCGGTCTATGCAAATTCTCGGAACGCAGAAAAGATCCCGACTCCCGGGACACACGACAGATACACGACAGCGCGCACTTCGAACTAGAGAGAAGAGTGTCGGCTTGACATCCGTTTGCATCCTCCACTTCCGTTTCCTGGCGAGTCTAGCTGGTCTTGTGCTGCTGCTGCTGTTGCTGTTGTTGCTTCATCATCACAGCAGGATCGATCACATAGTTGTTGGCCTCCGCCAGCTGTTGCACTGGCAATGGCGGCAACTTGTCCTGCGGATGTCGATGGCTGACGGTCGATCCTTTCCTCACCTTGCTCAGGGTGCCGCCTCCTCCCGTTGAATGGGAGCTGCCATTGGTAGTGGCGGCGCCCGCCGGTGACTGCGAACTAGAGCTGGGTATCTCCTGGCCCGTCTTCGGATTAACCATCACCTTGGTCTGCTTCAGCAGGGAGCGATCATTGCACAGAGCCGAGATTAGCGGCAGATCCAGGTGCTTGCTCTTCTCCCGCAACAGGGCAATGTCCAAAGCCTGAGCCTGAGCCTGGGCCTGCGACTCAGCGGCCATGGAGGCCTGTAACTGGGCCAATATGCTGTTGTTGCCACGGTTCAGGCCCAGGCCAAGACTCAAGTCAGGTCGCGGACGCTCGCCTGCCCACTGGGCGCCACTGGAGGTCTTTGTCAGCGGTGAGTTGGCATGGTGGGGATTCAGCGTGGGCGGTTTCCGGGGCGGCAGGAGGTTCATCATGCTGGCACTGGGCTTCGAGGGTACTGTAAAGGTTAGAAAATAATTAGTTAGAGCCCTGGTAGAGCTTCCTTTTTCCCAATATTACTCACTTGGTGGTGGCTTTTCACTGGGCGCCGGCATTGGTGGCTTCTTGAGCCGCCTGTTCACGTAGGGCGGCGGCGGCGGCGGTGGCAGACGCTTCCCCTTGGGCATCGAGTCAAGCGAGTTCAGAATATTATCGTCTGATCGCGATCGTGCAAACATCGAGGAGGAGGCATTCGCATTCGCCGAGGCAGCCGCTGCTGCTGCTGCCAGAGCGGCCGGATGAAGTGGTGGCGGCGGTGGTGGCTCATACGAGGAGCACAGGCTGGCCATTGAAGGCGAGTACAGTGGCGAGTAGCCGGCTCCCGGCAGCTGTACATAGGTGTCGGACAGATTCTGGGTGGAGGCGTATCTGGAGTGTGTGGACAGGGCCAGGGGCAGGTAGGGCGTGCTCCTGTATATCGCCGGCGCCACCTGCATGGCCAGATAGGGATGATGCGGCGGCGGCGGTGCTGCCTGCGCCATGGCTGCCAGCAGGGAGCCCTGCTTGGCATCCAAATACTCCTGCTGGCTAACAGCCGGATCCTGGATGGGATAGATCACGTAGTCCACGTCGCTGTACAGCTGCTGCTGGTACAGCTCCAGCTGCTTCCTGGCCAGCTCCCGGCCATACAGATGACTCGCCGCCAAATGCGAGTGACTGGGCGGCGGCGGTGGCGGTGGCTGCCTGGGCAAACTGGGTGGCGGCGGCGGCAGAAACTGACGCGGCTTGATCACCGGCAGGAGCACGCACGACTGCTGATGGTGCAGCGAGGCTGTGCTCTTGTGCAGCCCGTAAGGAACTATCGGTATCCCGATGGCGGCCGATCCCGAGTGCCGGTGGTGAGTCGGCGGCGGCAAGTGGTGATGGTGCAGCGAGGCCTGTGATCCTCCAGCGTAGTTGGAGTTGTGTAGCGACTGCTGGCTCAGCTGGTGGCTGCACACCGAACCACTGGAGGAGGCCGCCGAGGAGCAGTGATGCGGCGAGGCATAGCTGGGCTTGGCCCCATCGGGAAGGAGACTGGTGTGGGCCTTCAGGATGCTGATCTGCGGTCTCGTAGTGATGAACCTGGCCGTCACCTCCTCGGACTTCAAGGAACTCATCGATCCGGCTGCACTGGGCGCTGGATTGGCCGAGGAACTCACAGATATCAGGGAGGTGGGCCTGGGCTTGCTGGAGCTGGGATATGGCGGTGGATCTCGGCGACGGAGCGCCGTTGGCGGTGCAGGAAGTGGTGCTGGCGGAACTGGTGGACTGCAGCTCGGCGGCTCTGGCTTGGGAGCCACGACAGCAATGGGTTTGGGTGGCACTGGCTTGGAAATCGGTGGACCACACAGACCGGTCTTCTCGTGCCGCGCACTGTAGGGCGGCGGTGGTGCCGGTGGTAACTCCTGCTCTGTATGATCTGCATCCTCGCCTCCCTGATTGCCCAGCGTCACATAGTCGCAGTCCGAGTGGAGGCTGCTGGAGACCGTCTTCCTGCTGGGATAGGTTCCTCGACCCACTATCAAATCGGTTAACTCTTCGGCGGAGAGCAGGGAATGCTTGTTGTCCGTGGGATCACTACCATCGCCACGGAAAGAGCTGCCCGTGCTGATGTTAGAGTCCGATCGCAGTCGGAATTCGGCTCGCTTCTTTCCATCCACGGAGTCGGGATGTGGCACATGGTTATCCTCCAGCTTCTGCGGCTGGAACATGCCGTAGTGCGAGCTCTTCTCCGACTCGGCCATCTCGGATGACTGTCCGGTCAGTTCGCTGCTGTGCATTGTGTAAACCCCAGAGGTTTCGGTGGGCGGAGCTCCATGGGCCAAGGTATACACCCCGGACACACCCGACACACTCTCCGTTTCCTCTCTCGCCGAGGTGGAGAGAAAATCCTCGGGATTTGCCTCGCTCAGGGCGGAGTTCTGGGCGGTGTGACTAAAGCCCAGCTCCAGGCTAGAGGAAGTCGAGTGCACCGGAACGGGAGCACCCGTCGAAGAGGCTGCTCCGCCATTGCTAGTAGGTGACGTGACCACCACAGTGCTGCACGTGGAGGAGCACTGGGAGCCGATGTTGTGCTGCGAACTAGGTGAATCGGTGGCCGTCGACGAATCATTGGCCGCTGTGCCCGTGGAGTTTCTCTGCACCGAGGAGTTGGCCAGGGACGCTGCCCCATTGGAGTTGGCATCCGGTGGCCTCACGCTCAACGCGGCCAGCTGCTCTTCTAAATCCTTCAACGACATCTGGCCCACGCTCGAGGTTTGCCTGCTCACACTGGGCCGGTCCAGGAGATGGGCCAAGGCTAGACTTTCCGTGGAAGGAGCTGCCAGTGGGGCCGGCGGGGTGTTGATCATGATCTCCAGCTCGTCCTCGGAGTGGACGCGATCGCTGACAATGCCGGAGGTGGTGTTGGAACTGGTGCTCGATATCACCGAGATGCGCTGCTCGTTCTTGCTCTTGTAGGGCAACAGGAGGCTTCGGGAGCAGGCGTAGCTGGCGTGCAGTCTCTGCGATTCGGCGGCCTCCTCCTCCTCGCGCTTGGACACCTCCTTTAACCGGGCCGCCAGCTTCATGCTCCACTGATGCGTGTCCTTGCAGAGGGTCAGCAGGAGCTTGTTCTTCTCATCGGAGGCCGCATACAGGGTGATTCTGCTCTCCCCGGAACGTATTTCAAACTTTTTCCGCTCGAACGACAGCTTGGTGATGTTCGGCCAAAGGAAGGTGGTGGCTTCCGGGCTGGACGACGACGAACTGCTGCTCGCTGCCTCCCCGCCAAGGATCTTAATGCCCTTGGCGTAGACCACGAACCAGGCACTGCCCGAGCCCTGCTCACTCTTGGCCAGCCTCATCCGGTAGGTGTGGGCATTGATGGTCTCGTGCAAACTGCATGCCTGCTGGATGTACAGCAGCTCGGCTTCCGGCGTGGCCATGCCCAAGTGCTCCCGGTGGCAGGCTCTCAGGGCACTCCTCGCCCACGGCGTGTGCAAGCCACTGGGCAGGTAATCCTCTATCCGGAAGTAGTCGGCTCCATTCGTGGGCAGGCTGGGTGGCAGCGGTATGGATTCCCTCTTCGACGTGGACGCCACGTAGGTGGAGAGCCTCAACATCCGCTCATTGGCACGCTTACTGATCTTGGGTAGAGTGGTGGTGGCACTCAATCCGCCTCTTCCTCCAGAAGGTGAGGCCTCCTCGCCCGAGTCATCCTTGGAATTGCTCGCCCCCGGCGGAGCATCTCCCAGATCGGCCTGAAGGGCCAAACCTGCGAGGAAGACCAAAGCCTGCTCGGCCTGCTCACGGGGCAGGTCGCGCTGCAGGATGTTGTGGCGCAGCTGCAGGTAGTAATTGTGGCGGGACGTCTCATCTTTCAGCATGAACGGACTCTCGATGTAGAACTGCACGCGGAAGTGTAGCTCCAGGAGCGGTCGTCCATTGGCATCCAGGCCCTGGTGGGGTATAAAAGGGGTTCATGGATTAATCAGGGGGATCGCAATGGGCAGTGGAGAGTGTAAATACTCACGTGGGTGTGCGAGGATCGCCAGCTCTTCGGGCCGTATTTGGAGAGCTTGCTCTCGGGATCTGCGAACATGTACTCGCCATCTGCAAGAGATTTGGAAAAAATTAAGTTAGTTAATTATTAATTTTAAGTGATCATTCATCATTTTCCTTAAAACCCATTGACAAATCCTGGCTAAAAACTGGTAAAGTTGAATATCAGTTCGGTTGTCAAGTTAAATTCCAACGAATTTCCGGTTGCAAAGCCAGGAAACCTTTTTGGCGCGCAGCCGCCAAGGTCGCTAATCAAAATTTTAAATGAACTTTCGGCTATGCCTGGGCCGCCAGGCTCCCCTGGAACCAGACTTCTCTGTCAGTTTGTCAGGCAATAAACAAGCAGCCCATTGACATCGACAAGAGTCTGAGACGATCATCATGATGATGATGACGACACGTCAGGCTGTCAGAGCAGAGGCAGGAATCGAGGGAGGCATGGCTTCCATTCCAAAACCGATGCCATCCAGCAGAAGAAGGGCCCCCAAGGGCATGTCGGGTGAAGCTCGAGAAGGCACGGGAGAAACAACAACCACAACGAAATCAACACACACTTCATCGAACGAAAAATTGGAATTCCTGCATACGAAATGAAGAGCAGCAAGATGAAAAATAATAATTATGAAAAAATCAGAGGAGTGAGCAGAGGGGAAGGCTAAGGAGGGAATGGAATGGAGGCACAGCATCCAGCAGCAGCAGCAGCAACAATATCATAATAATCATCAGCGGCCGAATAAGTGCCTATCAATGACGACGTCGTGGACTGGAGTTGGAGCTGGAACTGAAGCTGAAGCTGAAGCTGGAGTGGAAGTGGCAACAAGTGGACGGCCAGGAAAGAATAGGTATTCGAGTTGGAAGCACTCAGAAAAAAAAGGGGAAGTATACTCTAACAGAAAAGAGAGTTTATAAAATAAAATCAGAGAAAAGGGGGATCTTCAGCACAAAAGAGAGAGCTTATAAACTAAGATCCCATGGATTACCTCTTCCTTTACCTTTGGTTTCTAATTTTATAATAAACTAAGATTATATAAGATAATAAGAGGACAAAGAATAGTTCAGATTAATAATTAAATAAAATTGGAGTAACGTTTCTAAGAAAAATTACTCAAGAATGCTAAATCATCAGATTATTTAAGAAAAGAGGGCAACGAATTGTTCATATTATTAATTTAATACAATTTGAGCAAAGTTTCTAATAAAAAATACTTAAGAATGGTAAATCATAATTTGGGATGAATAAACTATGGCTTATAAGCGAGCTCTTGGTTTGAACTCTTTTAGAATTATTTAATCTATTTATTAAACTGAACTCTTCTAGAATTAAATCAACTTCCATCACAAATAAAATCCTAAAAAATTAAATATAAATTAAATCCTCTACAAATAAATTCCCCTAAATTCTCTACAAAACCCCACACATTTTCTCAGCGTGTAAAAACCAAGTCAGAGCGAGAGCGAGTGTTGCATACCAAGCCCAAAACGCAGCAACGAAAAAAAAAACAGAGCCAGAGAGAAAGAGGAGAAACAAAAAAGAAACAGGTAGAAAGACAGGTAAGCACAGAGCGCTGGAAAAAAAGAGGCAGCTGAAACCCAAGTCGTTCGGTTTGGTTTGCTTTTGGTTCGCAGTTTCCAAGAGAAGCGATTTCTTTTCGCATTCAAATTTCACCCAACTCCTGGCCAAGGAATGGAATTCCTTGTGGCCCAAGAAAAACCTCCTGGCAGGTGTGAAGGCCAGCAGAGTCTGATCTTCCAGCGGTAGCCAGTCTCTCTGACTGGCCTGATGGATCCTCACGCAATCCCCAATACCAATCCCCGCCCCCGCGGCAAAAAAAACCTAATAATTAACATATTTTCCATCGCATTCCTCAGCGCTCACAATTAACACGCACGCACACGGGACTGAGGACTGAGGACTGCGGACTGAAAACTGAAAACTGAGGACCCAAGACGGAGGGTTAAGGGTTGGAGGGGCAGCGAAATAAATCTTCAATTTGAAACACATGCAACACAAATTACAGCCTCAAAAGCAGAGGCAGCAGGCAGCAGGCAAAGGCTCATCAAGCCGAGGAATTCCAGCTCGAGTTCAGGTGAGGTGAGTGCCAGGTGAGCTGAGGAGCGCAGGAGGAGGAGGAGGAGGAGAGCAGGGTCTGGCCACGGAGACAGCTGCGCCCAATGCCATGGCCTGGCATTCTTCAGATTCAGATTTATTTTCCAAAAGGTCTCAGTCCGAGTTTGAGTGGCCATAATAACCAAAAACAAAAAAAATAAATATAGAGAATAAAGAAAGCAGCAAAAAGAAGTCGAAGAGAGAATGCCCTGGAATGTGGGTTAAGAAAATGAATAATAAATAAGTAAATAATAATATAATAATACTTTTAATACTTGTAGTTAAGTATATTATAATTTTAGTCAGAAGTTTAAAAAACAGGGAAGGAATCATTTCCAACCCTATAAATCATATATATTTTTGATCAGCGTCAAAAGATGAGTCGATCTAGCCATGTTTTTAAAGAAATTATTTTTTAGTAATTTTTTCAAAATTTGATAAGGGGTTACATCATTAAAATTGTGAAAAATGCATTAAAAACTTTATTTTTTTTAAAGGTTAAATTCAATATGCTTATTTGTTAGTCCAGTAAAAACTAGCACAGAACAGCTTTCCGAATTGAAATTAATGCATTTTTGGCTTAGTTATGATCTCTTTCAAATAATAAACCTCCTTAAAACCCCGACTTCGAGCATACCCTTGATCTTTTATATACACACCTTTTTATAGGATATCCCCAAGAATGAACAGCCTCGAAGATAACTATGTGTGTGTGTGTGTGTGGATCGAAACTGGCTGAGGGGAAAAAAAAAGAACGAACGAGCGGACGAAAAAAAGAAACAACATAAAACCAAAAGAATTTTAATTTCCGATGTTATCAGATGCACGCAGCCCGAAGAGGCGAAGCAGGAGAGGATGAGGAGCAGGGGTAGTGGCAGTGGCAGGGGCAGGGGCAGTGGCAGGGGCATGTGGCAGCTCGGCTGCAAGGCCGAGTCCGTCGTCCAAAGATTGAAGACTGAAGACCGAAGACGAGGACCGGCCAACGCCATATAATAATGATTATGAGCCATTAACATTAAATGGAAAAGAAAATGCTGGTCTACAGATTACAGCTACAAAGGGGGCGGGGCCCCCAGAAGGAGCCAGAAGAGATAGAGTTTTTGGGGCGGAGAGAACGAACCCAAAGGGTACGGAATGCGGCACAGGAATCCGAGCAATGCGACAGCCTAAAAATAACACCATGGCTGCTGCTGAGGATGACTGAGTAGAGGAGATATGGCCGACGACAATGTTGCCAAATTGCCAGCGGCCGAGCCACCACTTAAAGATGCATCTTCTGTCGAGGAGCAAAACGAATTTGCATAAAGATGAAATTTATTGACGCTGACTGGGCCATAAAATTGAAATTCATTTCCATTTCGGGCAGAAGGGACATCATTTTGGCAGCTCTTTTGGGGGCAACGGGAATGTGAGGGAATCAAAAGATTCAGGCAACAAACTTGCTAAAGAGGAAGACTTTAAATTCATGAAAGAAATAAAACTAAATGGAATATATATTTGCCTTCTCTCCCACCTAGAACCCAAAGAATTCTTGGCTTGATCCTACACATATTTCTTCCTATATTTTCCCTGTTCATATTTCTTTCTAATATAATAAATGGAATTATATATATCTTCCTTCTTATATGAAACTTTTCCAACTAGCATATGTTCCTTCCTATATTTCTCCCTGTTCATCTTTCTATCTAATATATAACTTCAGGGTTTTTGGTGCAAGAGACAAGCCAAGAAACTCGGTCTTGCAGCCAACAACCGCATGCCAAACTCAAGCAAACACACACCGAGAGCCAAACAACTGACATTGGCAGGAATCCTTGGCCACAAAACCAAACCCCAATACACACACAGACACACACGAGAGCAGAATGCAAACTGCCAATTTCATAGTTGAGCCAGAGGAATCCTCTGCTTGTGCCACAGCATCTTCCTCCACTTCTTCGTCCGCTTCTGCGAGGCAAGCGAGGACGTTGGCATGCCCAACCCCATCTTCAGATTCAGTTAAAGCCGCAGTTTCAGCTTCAGCTTCACTTCGAGCTCCAGCTCCAGCTCTCAGCTCCAGCAGCGACTCCAACTTCAAACTGCATACCAAATTCTTTGCTGAAGATGTTGAGGCAACTTCCTCGCCGCTCCTCTCCACCACCGCTTGCCCCTTGAATGCCTGCCTCTTGCCACGAAATTGATGCCAACCAGATTCGAAAATTTACGTGTTGTGTTCTTGGGCTCTTGCTCTAAGTATGGTAACATGAAATAAGGGGTATAGACGAACAGCTAGGGGGTTAAGCTAAGAAAGTCTTCTAATAAATTCCTATATAACATTTTTAGATATGGAAAATATCATGTTTAATAGGAATTTTTTGGTATTTTTGAAAAATATTGTATCAGAAATAATAAATAAATATGTTATGTAATTTATTAGCTTCTTTTCCTCATTTATCTAATATCTAAAATATTAAACAAAATTGATTTATGGCACAAATTTGTATAGCAAGGTTAAAAGCTCAATTTATATAATGACTTTTGCATTAAATATAAATACAAAGTGGATATATGGATAGTTTTTACAATCCCTACTTATACCTGCCTAAAAGAACTCTTCTTTATCTTTCTTCTACTACATTTATATTTTTCCCTACTATATTTAGTACTCTTTTATCTTCTATAAACTCATTTTTAAGAGTAATAGAACTTCGTCTTCAAACCAAATGGAATTCTTTGCTCCTTTCTCGTTTACTCTCCCCGGGACTCGTGTGTGTGTGTGTGTTATTGGGCCTTTGGAGAACGCATACGTATATATATATTTATATATATATCTGGGGCCAATGCCAAAGACGCTGTCTGCTCGGCTCTTTGCCGAGTTTCAGTTCAGGCTCCAGCCTCCAGCCTGCAGCCTCCATCCTCCGAAACTCCAACTCCAACTCCAGCTACGAAGGCAGCCTCGAACCAAACCGCCATCCTCCTTGGCTGTCGTTCGATTCGTTTGTGTTAATGCAACGCGCGACGGCTACCTGAATTACTGAACACGCGTCTTGTGTCTGTTCCCTGCTGCCCTGCATCTCCTCCTCGAACCGAGGCCCCTCTTCTGTATTCCTGAAATTGTTTGTTCGCCATGAAGGCGACGCGTTCCCTGGCTTTTTGTTCGTTTTATGTGCCATTTTTCTTTTTTTTCTTTTTTTTTTTTGCTGTAGCTCCGCTGTGTTGGTATTTTTATGTGTTTTGGCAGATCGCTTTGGCCAGAATGGAGGATGGAGGCTGAATCTCCTGCTTCTCGCTGCTGCTCCTCGCTGATGATGATGAGCAGCTTTTAGAGAAGACTGGTTTATGTTTATTAGTTGTACTTTTCGTGCCTTATCGCTGGCATTTTGGCTACTCTTCATTTGGACACATGTGTAACCTTATCCCCACTCCCTAGACTCGACTCACCTATGAGCACAGCCAGACCGAAGAGTTCGGTGTCCAGCATCCCTTGCGTGGCAAAGTGCAGACATGTCTGCGTGTAGACCTCTCGTACGCGGCTCTTGGCATCGACTAGGAAGTACAGGGTTTTCGGCTGCTGCTGCCCCAGAAGTCTATGAAGGATTATTAAGGAAGGAATATTAATATACATGAAAAGATATATTAATAATGCATTAAAAGACTCACCTCAGGGCCAGGAATCGCGAGCCTGGTGATAGTTGCTCGGCTGAGGACGCGCATACTTCCAGGGGCGCGCTGACGGTGCAAAATGCTCGCATGCTGCATCATTTTCCGTATACAGCGCGCGCGTTTGAAATATGTTGCTATTTGGGATGAAAAGTAATTAAAGAAAAATAGGTTAATATCTTGGAATATCATGGGGTAAAGATATGGATAAGAAAGAGAGAGATTTAGGAAGTATTTTGTACTGGAAAAATCAAAAGAAAACCCTTTAAGTTGCATGAAGCTTAAGCTATCCCCTAAAATAATCTTTTAAAGAGTTATAAGCATAAATAAAATGTCGCCTTAACACCCTTTAATTCTGTTACCAAAAAAAGAATAAAAAGAATAGGCAAATCTATAAGAACTTGATAATATTAATATATACAAAAATGTAGATAATATTCAAGCTATTTTATAGGTAATTACCTTAGTAAGTAGGGCAGCTTAGTTATATATGAAATACAAGTTCTAAATCCCTTTTTTAATCTCTCTCTAAAAATTCCCTAGAATTCCCAAGTCTTCTTTTATTTAACCAGTGTAAACTTCAACTTTCTTTCGATGGCTAATCACAGCCTAAACCTCATCGAGTAGACACATGATATGAAAATTGGTTTTCTGAAGCGCTCCAAATTTTTACGATTGTGATATACCATCACCATTCCGGCGATAAACCATTCCGACGATGAAATTTCATCGCATTCCGCTGATACGAGCTAAAAAGCCAGCAACCATCCAAGTGTTCAGGCGTCCAAGCGTCATTTCTAACCGCATTTCTGGCTCATCAAATGCCGATAAAGCTGCCGCAAGATCGGCTCGGTTAGGCACCATTCTTTTCAGTTTTTTTTTTTTTTTCATTTTCAGGCAAATTGATGCCGCTGGAGCCGCCCCAGACGGACGCTGGAGCGAAGAAGCTGGTGGCTGGAGATGGCGCCCGCCTCTTTTGGGCCCAAACCGACTGCCGAACAATTTCACCAATCAATAACGAAAGACTTAGGCGACAAACTTGATTAGCGGCCAGGGGACTCGCACTCGGACTGCGACTGGGACTGGGACTCCAACTTGGTCTTAAAAAAATACCAAATAGCCAAAGACTCGAGGCGGTGCGTGCGTGGCAGAGGCAGGCCGGCCTCCCCCTCTCGATGCGTTGCGCATAAAATTATTAAAATTCAGTTAAAGAAAGTTCCGAGACAGACCAAGAGAGAGAGAGAGACCAAAAACTGGCCCCGCCGTGATGAAAGAAAAGTATTTTATGCATAAATTAAAATCAAATCGAATCAAATCAACTTTTGTGTATAGGAGCCGAGCGCCAGCGACTACGGTTTCTAACTCAGGCCCGGTGGAGACGCATAAATTTCAATATTGGCGCATTTTCTGTGTCTAATAAATTTCAACGTCCAATAAATTTATTCAGAGTCAAGTCCGAGAGTCGGGAATCGAGAGTCGCCAGGGAGCTAGACAGAGGGGGAGACACCGAGAGAGAGAGAGAGACATCTGCAGGCGAGATAGTTGGAGTGGGACGACGGCTTTGGAGTTGGAGAACCGCCCTGACTTATAAATATATGATCAGACCGATCGAAGGAATGCCTCTCCACCCGATCCGCTGTTGCCTTCCCCACGAAAAGCGATCATCAATCAAAGCGCGCATTTGACATAAATTAGAAACCAAAGAATATCTGGGAATACTGGCAAACAAAACTCTTCTCCCCCTGTGATTCTCCCTTCCTCCCCCCCCAAAAAAAAGCTTTTGAAAAGCAATTATATTTTAAGCCGATTTCCATGCGCACCTTGGACCTGGCTAAGGTGATCTGGAGAACAGGCTCAGAGACACAGAGACACAGACTCTTTATGCCAGATCACTGCTGGTTACGAAACGAGAATCGGAATTCCAGGTCCCCTGTCTCTCTTTCTCTAATGTGTCTCGCGATTGACTTATTACCGAGGAATTTATCGGAGAAACACAAAAAATAACAACATTGTTGAGGTCTCAAGAGGAACTGGATTAAGTGATCACTCAGAGTCCGGGATATTGAGTGATTTCAAGCCAAAAGGGAAGGCATTTTGAAAGATTAAAACACGGAGGAATCATATACATATATTGAGTAATAACTAAACATTCCAGGGAAATGATTCCAAGTACTTAGATACCAAGGAAATCACATCCTTATCTTCAGTCTATAACTAAAAGGAAACTTACAAGAACATAACCACCGCTTACTATACAAATAAATACCTGATAATAATATATTCTACACTCAACAAATAATCAATTATTCCCGAGAACTGTTTATTCCACTTAAACTTAATAAACTATAATGAAGATCAGCAATAAAAGGAAATGGCCTGATAACAATAAAAGGAAACTAATTAGAAGATTGCCATCGTAGCAGGAATACCCTCTTCCCAAGGAAACGAACCAACGAGCAACAACATCGTGGCCTTAATGAGAGTGAAGAGAACGTTTAAGCGAAATGAGATCTTGGCAAATGTAGATTGCTGTTCGATTATGCACAGATTTCTCCGGAAGTGGGAGCATGATGGATCGAATGGGGCGACATTTCCAGCGAAGATACAAATGTATCTTTGGGGCTTCGAAGAAAGCCAGCTCCCCTACTCGTATTTCCACCGAATTCCACCGACAGCTCACAATGCCGGTCATTATGCAATATACAAACATAAAGGCAATGCCAAAAAGCTACAAAATATTTGCCATATCCCCCAAGTAGTAGTGTCTGGCAGTTGTGATCACGACTTTTTACGAAATCTTGCCGGTTGGAGAGGATGGTTGGATGAGTCAATGGCAAGAGAGACTCCGCTAGTTTTTTTTTTGTTTTTCATTTGAAATGCAAACAAATTAAAAGCATTTAACAATTTCAATCATAACAAATTATCCGCATTCCGTTGGCTAATGAGAGCGGGAAGCGAAAGAAAGCCGTGCCAACGCTAATTATCAAAGTCAACACACAGCCACGGAAAAAGGGGGGCTGCCAAGAGGGGTGGCAATTAAAAAAACAACAAAAATACCCGGCAAAAGAAGCGAGCCAAGTGGAGCTGGTGGGGAGACACGCTAATCAGCAATTAGCAAATGGCAATAAATACTTGTATTTTGTTTATGATAAGCTTGAAATAAGAGAAGGAGGGTGCTGCAGGGGGGTTTCTTTCGAGAGAGTTTGGAATGCAGACGGAGAAAGAGAGGGAGCAGGCGACAGTGGAGGCAATAAAATCCCACGGGCTCTGCCGCGACGACGACGACGACGACGACTTCCAAAGTCAATTAAATGGCGCAAGCGCCAGGCAGTGAATGCTTTTCTGCCAGCTAAGCGAATGCCAGTGCCCCCCCTCAATGGGAGGGAAGAGAGCAGCTCTGGAGGGGACAGAGACGGAGATACAGAAAGACAGTCGTTGCGCATACGCCACGTTGTGCTGCGACAGCAATCCAAATAGCAAACACTGCGAAAAGTTCAGGCACTTCCCAACAACTTTCAACTGTTTCCGAGGTGTAACCATTAAAAAAACTTCGAATTCCAAAAGTTACTTAGGGAAAACTTGTGAAAATTGTAAAAGTAGAGAGAATTTCGTTATTTTCTAAGCAGTTTTTAAGGTTAAAACAATTTTAAATACATTTGAAACATTTATTTTCGAAATCTATAGTTTTCAGTATTATTAGCAATTGTTTCTTATAGAAATTTCCGATAAAAATTGTTTTAAATACTTTTAATAACTATTACTTTCGAAATCTATAGTTTTGATTTGTATCATCTTTTGGTCCTTATAGAAATTGCCTTTTTATACCTGTTTACACTTTAATTT
>JAEIIH010030980.1:0-27446 GCA_018904745.1 Drosophila orosa
ATTTCCTAAATAGTTTTAAATTTATTGAATTTTTCACTGTCCATTGAAATGTATTTGCTAAACATATTATATATTCCGATGTCTGCCAAAAGAACATTCGCTTTCAGGCCATTAAAATATCTACTAGAATCCATATTTTGCTGGCCTTCGGAGCCAAATTCATAAATTTCTGAAAAATATTTGTTCTGAACCCAATAGAAAATCCGTGTGGGTGGCTTTTGACTATACATATTTGCTCTGTTATAGATACAGATCTCTTGGCTTTCTCAGATACCTCTACCTCTACATCTGGCAGTTCTCAATCCGCAATATTTCCAAAGTATCTTTCTATCTCTTTCTGTAGAGGCGCTCTAAAACAATCTCAAGGATAAATGCCGACATTTTCTTTCTTTCTTTCTTATTTCTTTTTTTTTTTTTTTGGTTCGCTCTATGAGATCACACAGAAAGCTAGACGGAAAAGCTTTTTCGTCTAAGTTTCATTTGGATTTAAAAATAAATGGATATGTATGCGTGGCAGGCAGGTGTCTGTCTGCAGTTAATTTTAAAGAATTTTCCTCGGGAAAATTGTGCGTAGCAATAGCTGTGTGTGTGTGTGTGTTTGTGTATATGTATATGTGTCCCATCATCGGTGTGGAGCTTTTCCCACACAAGGTCTCTTGCCTGTGTGTGTGCAAAATATTTCCTCGCACTCAAACACACACACACAGGCATCGTCAGATTTAGTTACAAAATTCCTTATAAGCGAATTTTTTTGAAACGTCCGAAAAGATATCATAAATTTTCCATTCAAAATGTTTTTGAATCTTTTTTTGTGCAGATTTCGCTTTCGTTTTTGTTTTGTTTAATTAATTGATTCATTTTCACTGGAATTATTATGGTTACTTTAGATTTCCATCACTTTTTAAACTTTATCTTTTCTTTTTCTTTTTTTGGAAACACATATACATAAGCACACTTTATTATTATTTTTTCTTTTGAGAGATATCCAAGTTTTCCATATCATTTTGGCTAATGCAAAATTGACAATTTTCTGGAATCAATGCATTTGAGAATGCACTACACTTTTCACTGCTGCGGCAACTGGTTTTTGGGGTTTTAAATCCATTCGAAATCAGTTGAAAATACCAATTTTTCGTTAGCAATAATGGCGAGAATTTCAATTATATTATTATTTAGTGCTGCTAATTTTTGTAGACGGGGCAGAAATCCTGGCGTGACCAACCTTAGCGTTTCAAACACACTATACGCTGTCGAAACCCCGAGAACACTGATGCTGACCAAGTTGCTTAGCCCAGAAAGCGACCCCGAGATCCGACGCAAGGCGACGCACACACACGCACGCCTGGCGCTCGGAAAATCTCACACCAACACAGGCACACACACATGTTGAATAATTTTTCTCGCCTCAAAATTTCCCAGTAAAAAAAATATAAGCACAAAGGTGCTTTCGCAACTTTCCTTGGCGATCATCTCGAAAATTTCCCTCTGAATTTCCCCGAAAAAGCTATTTGCTATACGTGTGCACGGCTCTCATTTCCCCCTTTTTCTTTGTGCTCTCCCTGCATTCTCGGGAAAATTATGCGTTTTTTCCTTCTTAAATTTAAATTCAATTTAATTTTTTTACTCTCAGCAGCAAATCTCTCGGATTGGGTGTGTGTGCGTGTGTATTCGTCGGATACGAAGCTAAAAATAGCGCATAAATGTTAGATGCCTTGCCAGCAGCAAGCAGCAAGAGCAACAAGCCTAACAAGATGAAAATCTATTTTCGCCTGCTAAAAAATATTGAGAAATATTTGGAATTTTGATCGGAGCCAAGCAGCAGAAAGCAACAGTTCGTTTTCCTCCTATTTTCATTTGCTTTCAACAGTCTCAAGAATATGGAAAACAGTATTCAATAAAGGATTTTTTTAAACGTTCAGGAAATATTTATTGGCTATAGAGATTTAATTTTGAAAGCGTTTCCTCTGAAGCCCTTAGTTTGTCTTCAGTCGTTTTAAAATGAATTAAACACAAGTTCATCATTAAATTTATTTAATATCTATATATAAATATTATACATATTTAATAGCAGTTTTTTGCTTGATATACTTTGTTTATTTTATTAATATTATCTTACCTTTCTCAACAGATAAAAAATAGAAAATACGTAGAATACGTATGTATATCGTGTTTTTCCTAAGAGTTTTTTTGATATGAAAGAAACAATTATTTTGTATTGTATTATAAGTTATTATTAATAACGATTACTTAAAATGGCAAATGCCTTTCATATTTTAGTAAAATTATTATTTATACCTTTTAATCATCTTCAAACCATTTTATATATTTTATTCCAAAAAATATATTAAAATATAAATAGTTTTTATGTTAAAATCAGAGAATGCAGATCAATTTCCAAAAATAATGTGCATACAAATTGGTGGAGACTTTGAAAGAAAGCTATTAAATCACTAACATATATAATTAACATAAATAGTTGATCCCTCCCAATTTTAATGATAATAAGAGACTAATAAGTCATCTTGCTTATTTTAATTTAAACAATAAATGAAGTCGATCTTATTATGGATATTGCAGATACAATGAAAGGAACTTCAACATTTTATATGTCGATCAACGAGATGGCGTTCTTTCTGTGAATTGCTTAAAATGTTTTGGAATTATCTTATAGGATTGGATTTCCTTGATTTCTACATGTTTAATATTATGTTAACAATCTATAAGGTCAAAAGAGCTTTCTTCGTCTCAAAAGATTCTTTCTCTACTCTACTCTAAATATATACAAGGTGCGTTCGAAAGTAAACAGGACTTACTTACTTTTTTGGCAAAATCAATTTATTTTAATACAAATAGTCTCATTCTGCTTCTTTGCACGGTCCAAAAGCATGTTTAACGAGTGTTTTAGCACGTAGAATTAAAGGAAACAACTTAATTAAATTGCATTTTAACTCTATGCCATGTAGAATCGACTTTCATATTATACTTATACTAATTAAGAAACTATATCATAATAACAGGGTTCGTACAATAAGCACAACCCGTATGATCATACCATAAGTTAAAATGCATAAAACAAATGCACTGACAGTACCCTATAAAGCTTATTTAAAAACGAACCAAAAAATTGAATTACTTCAGCAAATATATTCGTATATGTACATAATAAATATGTACATACGTACATATCTGAAAAAATACTATATTCCTATTGTATATTACAAATGTCTAATCGCTGCAGCGTTGTCTAAATTTATACAAACCAAGAATGCACTTCCAACTCCTCAAAGAGTACTACTTATTCTGGAAAAGCATCTTCGGGCGAGTTGACATAGAATCTAGATTTTAGATGTTGAAGTTTATTTATTATAATATAAAATAGATATATAGCCAATACAAGACCAGAATGTATGTTATTTATATCCCTCAACGATCCCCCATTGAACAAAAAACACAGATACCAACAGATTTTATATGCAAAAGAATGTTTTCAGTTTATTGATCATAAAAATATTTGGGAGTAAATAAAAATACATACATTGTTTTATTTGATTTGCATGCGGCTTCATTGGAATTACAAAAGCTATGTCAAAATTGTAAATTTAATTTATACGCTTCCTTTATATTCTTCTACTTTAATATTTTGTTTTTGGTATTTAATCTCATAGTACAAAGGCCATAGAAATTTCTAGTTACAATTTTTAGACTGCCAAGGAATAAAGCAACTTCTAAGTAAGGGGAAATTGACTCTGGCTCAAGCGTTATGGTTGTGGTTTATTAAATGTGTTGTCGACTGGTGGGCTGAAGGGTTTCTTTGTAAACTTATTAAATAATTACACAGACATTGTTTTTATTTGGAAAGTGATTTTAAATAAACTGGCAGCGAAATCTTACTAAATGCTTCGATAAACGCTATAAAATTTGTGTTCTTCAACACTCTGGCTCTTAATTAAGTTTTTCTTATTTGGAATGCTTAGGCGAATAGTGGTTGTGAGTGTAATATTAAAAATAATTTGTAAATTGGACGTCGAAATGCCTTCAGACTCCATTATTATGTGTTCTCTTTGTTTGTAGATCGCAGGCTGCATTTGTTGTTCTGGTTGTAGTTGCTTTTCGTCCTTCCCATGGATAGAGATAGAGTCCCCTTAATAGTTGTTGAGATCGGCGTACTCCAGTTCCTGGGCAATTGTTTTGTACTTTTCCTTACCTTTGCTAACTTCGTCTGTTAGCATGGCCAGCAAAGAACGGAATAAAAAATAGCATCAAGATTGTAATATATATTTTTGAGTTGATTGCTTTATTGCTTATAGTTTTGGATACAAATAATAAATAAAAAACGTTTGAGTCAAACAAATACACAATTGTTTCAATGCTTCTCCTCTTATTGGTCCGCAGTCAAAATCTATCTACAAATTATCTACAACAAATACACGAAATTCAATCAAAAGTCACACAAGGCTACAAGATACAAGTACAGTGCGCCTACGAGTATGCTACAGTATAAACGATTGAAAGAAATGTGTGCAGCGACGCGCGAACAAAGTGTGGATAGATATTTGGGGCTGTGGTCGAGGGGCGGCCGTCAAGGTCGGTGCGCAGCTTATTCCTTGAGGATGAGCTCGACGAAGGCGGTGTCGAGATCGTCTCCGATATCCTTGTAGCGCTCCTTCTCCAGGACCAGGTCGTCTGTTCAGGGTGGATGTTCGTAAAATCATAAGAGAACGCAAAAAGAATAAGGAACGTAAATTAATAAAAATAGGTTTGAACAAACAAATCACTTAAATTACACTGAAAAACCTGACAGACACAAAACTAAAGACCTTCACATTAAACAATAAATAAGAAATCAATAATAATTACCTCTATTTGTTTGGGGGGAAATTAAATAAAAAGCCAGCAGTTGAGTTCGCAAAATCGGCAGAGTGTCGTGCTAGCTGTTAATGTTTTAAATAAAAAGATGGCAAAATAAAAACGAAAGCAGCATTTTGGTTTTTGCAATGCTTTGTCGGTTAACTGAACTTTTTTTAATTCAATTTTTCGTTTGGTTTTGTGAATAAAAAATGTTTCCAAAAAACGTGCTCTTAATTTTAGGTTTTTAAAAGCAGGGGCAGCATTTTGTAGCAGTTGTGGTTATTTCTTTCGGTCTTGTGCAGCAGTTTCTGGCGGGGATTGGCTTGGTCCGTTGGCTTAAGCTGGTGGTGCCTCGCCTTCGGCAGCAGGAGCGGCTTCGGCAGCAGGAGCAGCCTCAGCAGCAGGAGCAGCTTCAGCAGCTGGGGGAGCTTCGGCGGCAGGAGCAGCCTCAGCAGGCGGTGCAGCTTCTCCCTCAGCAGCAGGAGCAGCTCCTTCTGCGGCAGCTGGAGCAGCACCCTCAGCAGCGGGAGCAGCTCCTTCTGCGGCAGCTGGAGCAGCACCCTCAGCTGGAGGAGCAGCTCCCTCGGTAGCAGCGGGTGCAGCACCCTCCGCTGGTGGGGCCGCTCCATCGGCGGCCGGAGCAGCCTCTCCCTCAGCCGCTGGCGCTGGCTCTGGCTCGGATCCGGGTGGTGGTGGCTCGTAGTTCTTGACATATGGCACCTCGGCGCCCTCTGGGGGCAGATCGATCGAGTATTCGAATGGCGGCGGTGGTGGTGGTGGGGGTGTAGGCTCCTTGGGTGGCGGAGTCGGCTCCTTGGCCGGTGCACCCGGCTCTCCGGGCGCTGCGCCCTCGCCCTCGGCACCGGGCTCCGCACCAGCAGCGGCCGCTTTCGCTTCCGCCTCGGCAGCGGCGGCGGCTTCCGCTTCCGCACGCGCGGCTTCCATGGCGGCCAGCTCTTCGGGCGTGGGCGTGGGCAACTTTGGTGTCGGTGGCTTGGGGTTGCGCGGATTCCAGAAGGGCTCCAGGCCCACAATCAAGTCCACGAAGGCTTCGTCCAGGCTGTCGCCAATCAGGCAATAGCGCTCTTTTTCAACGATTAGATCGTCTGGAGGATCGACGACGCGATGCGTATAGGTTTGTGAGAAAAGCAATGCAAGCGATGGTGTAAATGGGGGATAGAGCATAGAGAGATTAAAAATAAGGAGTGAAAAGGAAACAGAAGTATGGAAACTAAAGAGTAATCTTCTAGAGAGTTAAGGATGGAAACAGTGGGAGCGGAACTGGACGTGGGCTCGGAGGGGGCAACAAGCGAAAAGGTTCGTTCAAGGGCGGGGTTCCCGGTATTGTTAGTGATAGGAAAAACACTCTGGCCAGTAGTTCTTTAACGACGAGATCCTTCTAGAGATCCTTTGCTCTATTTTCATTGATTGCAACATATTCCATAGTTTCATTTTCTAGGCTGGTGGTGCCTCAGCAGGGGCAGCAGCGGGAGCTTCCTCGGCCGGCGGTGCTGGCGGAGCTTCGCCCTCAGCTGGGGCAGCAGCTGGAGCTGCTTCAGGTGCTGGTGCTGGGGCAGCTTCGCCCTCGGCCGGTGGTGGTGGTGGCGGTGCAGCGGCAGCGTCTCCCTCGGCAGCTGGCGCTGCTGCTGGAGCAGCTTCGCCTTCGACGGCAGGCGCAGCTGCAGGGGCGGCTTCTCCCTCAGCTGGAGGAGCAGCTCCCTCGGGCAGGGCCTCTGCGGGTGGCGGGAAATCACCCGGCTCGGCGTTCTTCACATACGGCACCTCGGCTCCCTCTGGTGGCAGATCAATGGAGTACTCGAATGGTGGCGGTGGCGGAGGAGTGGGAATCCTAACGGGTTCGGCAGGAACAGCTGCCGCCTCGCCGCCTTCACCGGCTGCTGCTGCTTCACCCTCGCCAGGTGCGGCGCCCTCCGGCCTCTCACCACCCTCGGCGGCAGCTGCACCCTCTTCTCCCAGAGCGGCCAGCTCCTCAGCCCTGGCCTTGGCCTCAGCCTTGGCCAAGGCAGCTGCCTCGCGTTCTGCCTTCTCCTCCTCGGTGAGCTCCGGTGTGGGCGGCTTGGGATAGCGCTCGTTGTAGAAGGGCGGCATGCCCATCATCTCCACAAAGGTCCAGTCCAAGCTGTCGCCGACGAGGGCGTAGTGCTCTATCTCCTTGATCAGCTCGTCTGGCATTGCGGATGGTTTCGGTGGTGTGGATGGTGTGGTGGATCGGTGGTTTAGTGGAGCGGCGGGTTAGAAATTCGGATTAGAGCAGATACGACAGAGTTGAGAGAGAGAGAGAGATCGGGGCGAGAGAAGAACCTCCAGTGGCGGCCAAATGTGGGTTGAACGAACGACAACATAATCGGTGGACACTGACGCTGGACAACGTTGGGATTGGGCACATTTTGTTGTTGTTTTGTTTTTTTCGGAAAAAATACTTTATTTGTGCAAATTGCAGCAGCATGGTTGTATGTATTGTATATAGTATGGTATGTATAGGTAATATATTAAAGTATAAATAATTAATTTATGTAAATCGTAAATAGATCGAATTTCAAATCGAATTTCCAATGCCATTTATTGTGTTGCAGCATTCATCTCCTCTATATTTATTAATGGGTTATTTTGGGTGGCTTTTCTTTTTCGGAATCGAAAGCGGAATTGGTTAAAGTGTGTGGGTATAGGTATCGATTTTTATTTTTCAAATAAAACCTGGCTTTAATCGCTCAATTGGAATGATGTGCGGCGCTAGTTTGTCTTGTTGTTTGTGGGTGGAGTGTGTGTATGTGTGTGGCGGCAACTTAAAAGTAGGCAAATATTACACAACGTTTTGCAAACACGACGACAATTTGTTTAAATAATGTATAAACAAGGTAAACATTAGCATATTATTAATACAGTTAAGCTGGCGACAAAGAGTACAAGGTGTTTAGCATAGAATTTTTACTCTTTAAATATAAATAACAGCGATTGGTTTTGTTTTGTTTCGTTTGTCTCTCTCTATATTTAATACACGTAAACTACTAAGAAGAAGGCGGCACTTGTGTTGTCCAAGTTGGTTTTGTCATTGTCTCGTCGTCAAAAGTACAAAAATACACAAGTATACAAGGTATAATTTTTATAATTTAAAATTTATATAAGTTATAAAAAAGTTAAAACAAAACAAGGTTTTGGGGTAGCAAAAGCAAAGAGTATAAGTAAATGGAATAATTAAAGTTTTCTCTCTTTTCTTTTCTTTTTGTATTGCAACAGTTTAAAGTTTCATAAAAAGAATGGCGCTAAATGCCAAGTCAATGGAAATCGAAATCGCAGATCAAAGTTCAAAGGTAAACGTTAATTGGAATGCGCTTGCTACGAGAATGTCTTGTTTTAGTTTTTTACTGCCTTTCCATCATCATCATCATCGTTTTCTGCTCTTGTCTTTTAGGTTTTATGTTTAGAGTGTTTTTGTTTAACGCTATTTCTCTTTTGATTAACTCAACTCTCCCCCGTTGATGGCGTCGCTTCCGCATCCGCTTGGAAGACACCTGGCGTCCTTGAAGGTGTAGTGTGTGGGTTGTAGGGTTTGGGGTGGGCATGTTTGGAGATAGATGTGTGTGTGTGTGTGTGGGGTACTCTAGTATATTTAATTATGGAAAGCGCCAGTTTTGTGTGCGTTTCTTGTTTGTTTGTTTTGACGTCAAAGCAGGCAGTTTAGAGTTCATTTACATGGGCGCAAATTACGATGTTTACATGTTCTGTATGTCTTGTAAGGTGGCCTCCATTTCCTCCTGCAGCAGCTTGTTCTTGCCCCGCTCGTTCAGCAGGTCATCTGATTGGGTTTTATTGTTTGTTTGGTGTTTTTTTTTTTTTTTTGTTGGTGGGGCAGGGCGGGCATGCAACAAATTGTTTAGCAAATAGCAGCGAGCGCAAGTTGTAGTATTTTGTTAAGCACAACGACAACAAAATAATAGATATATGAAAAGTAAACAATAAAGAAAATCAAATTAAAAACGGGTAATCAAATAATCGAGGTACATAAGGATATCAATTCACTAGACAAACAATCGGTACTGGATAACTTTGGAATAAGGATATTAATTTTGATCCTACTTATAAACTATATATCAAATTCATAATTAAACAACTGAAAAACCTTTCATCGTCTAAGGCAATTGTACTTTTAATTGAATATACTGTGTTTCTTTCTGTGGCTACTCTTACATTCTCAGTAAAATTCGTATAAAATCTTGGACGGACATACCTTCGAGCCTGTCGACTTCCTTCTGCAACTTTTGAACGGAACGTTCAGCGAACTCAGCGCGAGCCTCAGCCTATATAGTTGGGTAAAAGGATATAAATTAGTAAGATATTCGAATATTGTTGAAGGTTGAAGCATCAAAAAGTGGCTACCAACAGCAGGAATGGGGATGAAGGGAACTACAACACGTTTGCCTTCATCCCATCCGACTGCAAATGTAAATTCTGTGTAACTAATAATGGCAGCCACCCAGAATTTAGATTTAACCATTATTTCACTAAGCCAAGCAGCTTCCCAAATATTCTACCAAAACCAGCATAATAATAATAACACTAATAATATTAAATGAAATTATTGAATGTGATAACAATACGCGTGATGTATGACAAGCGTTAATACATGTAAATATAGTAAAAGTTCAAGTTAAAAGCATTCAAATTAAACCTTTTAAATCTATAGTAATTAAAATAAAATGCTTACAAACTGCCGACGCTTTCTTTATTTTTTTTATGGGGTGGGTTTTTAGACAAAACCTAAATCAGACACATTAAGTCATTATGGGAATGATATTACTTCTACTCAGTCACTGCACAATAAATTGAAAAATGCTGTTAAGATATCTCTTTAATATATCTACGCCCATTCAATCTGGGGCGACTTACAGCTTCTACACTTAATTTGAACTGTATGAGCTCCTTTTCGTAATATTTCTGATTAACGCGTGCCTAGACGTCGAGAGGGAAATACAACACAAATTATAAATTATCACAAAAATAGATCGATTGATAGTTTCGGTGTGTGCGTGAGCGTGTGTGTGTGTGTGCGTGTAGGAGGGGATAATTGTATAAAATATCTACCGAAATAAGATATCTCTGTTTGGAATTAATAATTGGACTCTTGTCTACTTAACGAGAATTAATTCGTTCTATGGGAATATGCTGTGGCAAGACATATCGATCGTTAATCGGTAATTAATCGATCATTAATTGAGATCTACTTAGCAGTGCTGGAAAACTGTTCAATTTCCAATTGGGTTTTACTTGGTTCTTTGGCTTGCAATCAATGCACAAAAAGTTGTTTTCAATTTTAAAAACAAATGTACACACACACAGTAGTTCTTATTACGAAACACCTATTAGTACTTGCCCATGATATGTACGCTACATATATCGACTGATCGATCTATTTTACACAACTCATAATTTGTGGTATTCCGCTTTCGTTTGCTGTATTTTCACACACAAAGCTCTAGGCATAAAAAGAAAATATTAAATGTCGAATTGACGAATATGTACAGTAAAATTTAAAATTGAGAATAACGATTTGTGCAATTCAATATTTTCTTTTTTTTTTCTCTTTTTTTTTTGGTTTTAAAATTAGTGCTTAAACTATGTTAGGGCTTAGATTAACAGCGGGGAATGACCAACACCAGAGAGATGCACCGAGACCACGAGGCTTATATATAAGTTCGACTCGATCTCGATCGTAATATACCTCTTTCAGAGAATGATCCAAAACTTTGATTTGCGTCTCAAAGGTTTCCTCTTTTTGTGTGGCCTGTTTTTTTTTTTAGTGTTCAGTGTTGGCAAGCGGTTTTTATTTGTTATATTGAACGCAAATTTGTAAAGTATTCATGCAAAAACAAATAGGGTTGGTATAACATCCAGCAGGTGCGCAAATAATAATTGGATATTGGGCATATTTTAGCGGCAACGTACAAGCAATATATATGAAAGTAAGAGAAAATATATAAAATTTGGATTAGATAAATTGTTGGAGTAGTAGTTTTCGGTTCATCTGTAAACAACATATTTATACATATCATGTCGGTAGACATTTTATAGGAATTAGTATTGAAAAGAGGAGGTGGCTTCCTGAAGAAGTTCTCTCTTTTTGAGGGAATATTGTCTGGAAATATCCCTTTCCATTAAGTTAAAAAACGAACAAAACGAGAAACAACAACAAAAGATACGCTGGTTTGGACACTCTTCAGTTTTCGCTTTCGAGATCTGGGAAACTCTTTACTCATTTTGGGGCCACTTTTTGGTACAAGGCTTGGGCGTTTTCAATCGTATCTACCTCCTTTAGACGAGTGTTCAGGGTCTTGATCTGGTTCTTGTACTCTTCCTCACGTTGGTTGGCCTATATCATTGAATCGTTGTTGTTGTTTCGCGGGTAGTTTTAATTTTTGGGATAGGGGAATATTCAATATAGATATTTAAGATTATACGGGTTTAAAGTCAAATAACTCTCAATGGAGAAGGTGTGGTAAATCATACTAATAAACAGATACTGACCTTCTCCTCAGAGACTTCCAGGGACTTCAGGTTGTTGCCAACCACGCGCAGCTCTTCCTCAAGCTCCACAATTTTGCTGTTGTTCGACAGAGAGGGAAAATAAATTATTATTAAATAGTTATCTCTAAGATATAAGCTGGGAACGAGGAATAGTACAACTCATGCAATTGTTAAATATAAAATGGTTTCTTTTGAGCGCTATTTATGCCCAAACAGCAATGCCAAAGTTGACACTCACACACACTTCACTTTCGAAAAAGATCTTGTGATGAGCCATAGAGTTGGCCAAGAGCCGAGACGAGAAATCCGTCAAATCATGATGCGAAGGTCTGGCAAATATTTTTGTTATAATAACAATTGTTTTTTCGGGCCGGCAATTGAAGAGATTTCACTTTTTCTGGCCTTACTCTTTTGGCTATTTTTAAACTATAGAAATTATAAATAAATATTTGCGTATCTTCTATCGGGCATAAATGGCACTAAGAAACGAACGTGGATTATATTTAACCAAATGCAGTTAGTAAACAAAAAAAAGGAAATCGACATTGAAGGCGGGGGCGGATGGAGGCGTGGCAGTGGACAAACCTTTCGCTGAGCTCAACCTTCTCCTCGGAACGCTCCAGATCCTGTTCCATGAGCACGAGTTTTCTGGCAACCTTTGGACGTAGCATGGCGTGGCGTGGCATGGCATAGCATGGCGGGGCATGGCGGGGCGTGGCAAGGTGTTAGCATTGTGTTAAGTACACACAAAGTGGGGTTTTGTTTTTATTGGCATGGGTTATATATAGGGATGGCATAGAAAAAAACAGTTTTCAAAATTAGTTTCGTGTCTGGCTGGGACGGCGGCAGATTGGCAAAAAATGTGAATACTGTGTGCTGGTTTCGTTTCATTCATGATTCATGACCACATGGAGCTGTAAGTTGGGGCTATAAAGGTGCATATTCTCTGTCAAGTTTGAACTCGATTCTCTTCGTGTTTCGGTTGCAACGCTCTCTTTGAGGGTCTTTAAAGCGCAATGACCTACAACTTTAGGTCATTGTAGCTTTAGTTTCCCCAACAATTCAGAGAGGTCGGTCGCCTGAGAATTCCAACTTGATCAGGGAACTTTACAACCTTTTTTAGCTCCTCCTTAGACTGTTCCATGTCTGTGCTTCTTCTATTTGATCTAATCTATTAAAGACATGCTTTTAACATACAAAATATTATATTGCTGTCGAGGATATTCACATTTTTGACCAAGCATAAACAGATATATTTTTATTGGCAAAAGCTAGCTAGCTAAACAAAAACAAGAACAATATCAAACTCAAAAATTTTAATTTAATTGTAAGGAAGAAATGCAAAGGGGCGTTGTTTTCTTTTTTAATTGAGGTTAGGTTGTAGAGGCAGTGTCAACATTGCTCTCATTATTAGGCACAATAAACGGGGTTGGAACAACTTGAACAATATATATTTCGTATTTGGACTTATAACGTACTTTTCACCCTGCTCGGCACGCTCTTCGGCACGTTCCAAATCAGCTTCAACCATGGCCAATTTACGGGCAACCTTTTCTCATATATATTCATATACATAGCGATTCATTGATTCATTGTTGATTGATTGATATATAATACAAGGAACGTCGGGTACACAGGAGAACATATAGAAAATGTATTAAGTTTCATGTAGTTTTTACACAGATTTCATTTGGCGAAATAACACAAAGAAAGCGTATTAGGTGAAGTTTTTTTCATTAGGTTTTAATGGTATTCTTTTATGTTTTATATGTGTGTTTATGTAGTGCCTTAGGATATTTTAGTAATAACAAAACGGTGTGCTTAATTTTAAGGTTATTTGTTGTGATTTTATTTGTTTTTAACCCATAAAACTTGTGCTTTGTTGTCTTGCGGAACCATACGAATTATTGTTGTACTCAAGAGGTATATATAATGCGGTAATTCAACTTTAAAGGGTATATATTCTTTGTAAATTTCAAATTGTTGTACATTTTATATGCCTATTAATACCTGATCCATTGACAAGAAATATAACTATACTTTTAATTATATAAAAGAGACTTATGTCTCATTTATTCCAAATCTTTAACAAACCTAAAGTTTCTAACCAAACTTTTAGCACAGGAAATGAAGAACTTTAAATAATCTAATAAAAATAAACATCCATTTATGGATTAAATCTGTTTAGGAACTCAAGCTTTCGTATCAAACTTCCTTTTCTCGTAAAAATGAAAACGAATTGGAATTGAGGAAACTGTAGCTTCTACTAAACTTTAAATATTTAGTATTTAGAAACCAGCTTAGCTGAAAAACTCTTCAAGAACAGAGGAAATTGCTTTGGGCCATGTTCGACTCCATGCCTATTGATTTTTATGGCCGCGTTGACCAAAACTGTCTTAATTTCCTGTTGCCTGTATGCTAATATCTTTCAGTGTGCGTAAGAGATCGTAGTGAATCACAAAAGTGAATGAATGAATGAATGCATCAAGCCCGCCTTGAGTTGGCCAGGTGACTAAAGTGTCGTCACTTCATCTTTAGGTGGAAAAGATAACCAATGCATATACTCTCGCTCCACGCACATTTCTCGCCACTGACTCAGCCCCCTTTCGATCGGCCTACGTCTGAGGGTCAAGTGAGCCCCTCCAACATTGCTTGATTCATCATCGATCGTTTTGGCAACTGAGTTTTTAGCCGCTTATGTCATGGCCGGCGGTGTGAGCTCCAAGCTCGCGAAATCTACACGAATCCATGCCCATCGGGGAGCGGCCTTCTCTTATCGCCAGGCCAGTTAAACAAACTCTTTGTTTTACGCTCTTTCACTCCCGATTTTGTATTTATTGTACTGTATACACTTTTGCCTTAGTTTCTGCGAAAAGATAAGAAAAGCAAAGGCAAGAAAATAGCAGAGAAAGAAAGAAGGGGCTTATCTGCCAATGCTGGTTATCAGTTGGTTTATTTCTTCGATCTGATTGACGTGAAAAACACGTAAGCATTCTGCATGGATCGTGGGGTGAGGTAAACCCTGCTACTAATTGGAACTAATTGCAACTTTAGTGTCTAAGCTGGTTAGCTTAGTTTGGAATTCTAAGGTTTAGGCTAGCTTTAAGGTTCCAAACTAGAAATATAATGAAACGGCAGAAGTTAAAGTATCTGGAGATCCTCCTTTGGAAATATAATAGCCTCTGGAAACATCCTAAAATACTCAAAATTCCATGCTGCCAACCTAAAACTGTTTGATTACAAAACCTATCCCCCGTAAAAATGTACAACAATTGAAAACAACCGAATATTATCTGCTCCCCTTCTTTGGTCAATAAGATCAAGTTAGTTTTTTGCTGCAATTATATATTTGTATTTATATATATTTATCTTTTTTTGTTTTGATTTTGTATATAATATGTTATATAAACATTAATTTGCAAAAATATTAATCCAAAATTATACATTTTCTTGGGTTATAAATTATAATTTTAAGGTGTGTGTGGTGCTTTATGCATATATACCGTGAATAGACCTAACATTTTCTTTACAAATACGTAAATCGAATGGAAATAAACAAACAAATCAAGGGAATATAACCCAATTACACTTTACGTTTTAAACAATTAATTCATTATTGTTATATGCTTTTCAAGCCAAGTATTTCTCATGATGGAAGAGCATACATATATGTATATTGAGTACAATCAGCAGACTACTTGTGGACATCATCATCGTATGGACCGCTTAACATTTACTTTACATAATGATATTGGTATTTTACAAATTAAGACACACGACGAGGCCTCTGCTAGGACCGCCTCCATTTTCTGGGGGGATTTGTTCACGAGTTACAATCAATAATTCATTGGATTGGATTTACATTGTATGTACATCGAATAATACATCATCATCATCATCTATACACATTTATATATATTGCATATTGTCAGGCGGCGGGCATTGCGTGCCTAGATCTAAGCTAAAGCTGCCATCAAGCTTCATTCGTTATCATCGTCTGGATTCATCATCTACTAATCATCGCGGTAAGCACAAGTTTTACATCAACTCCTGGTGATTGATTCCTGTGCCAAGTTTCGGGGTCGAGGAGAGCTTCTTCTCCTCTCATTCAATTCAAATTCAAATCAAATTAGGTCAATTCGATATGTTCGCTATGTTGGCAAAGGAACCAGCTCTCAGGTGTCGTTATTGGGATTGTTGTTGTGTTCGGGGCTTGTTGTTGTTGTTGTTGTTGTTATTGTGGAGGACAATGTGGAAGAGTCTTCACCAACAGCAGCAATAGTTCTGGATGCGTTATTGTTGGCATTAGCATTACATAGTTCTGATTTACTGATATTGTTACTATTGTTACTATTGTTGTTATTGTTGCTTATCATAGTAGAAGACAAATTGGTTTTTAGCTGCACCTCATCGTATTTCTTGTCAGCCTCCTCAGCAAGGAAACGCGCTTCCTTCAGCTGATTCTCAAGAGCGTCCATGCGTTCTTCATCGGCAAGGGCGCGGTTCTCAAGAATCTTGCGAGCACTACACATTCAATGTAGTTCACATTTTTATATAGAATAGACGGCGACGAAGACCATGCCCATAGAAGACAGTGACCAAGTGGTTAGCGATGATTTGCCGTTCCCCATCGGAATTGCAGTTGGTACAGCCGAAAAAGGTTTCGTGTGAATATCATTCGACGTCATCGTCCACATCATTTGGGTTTTAGAGTCGTGGTGGTGGTGGTGGTTGTTGTTGGAATTGGTGGTGTTGTTGTAGTTGTTGTTGTTGCAGTTGTTATGACAAACAGATGGTTTACACACACATTCACAGATAGAAATAGATATTTTTTTGGTTTTTGTGAATTGTTTGGCGTGATTGTTGTTGTTTGTAAAAAAAGATAGAAATTGGTTGTTGCCAGTTGAGTTAACAATTCGGATTTGGTCTACTTAATTAACAAGTATTTATACAAGAGGATGTGGAGACTAAGAGGAGGGGGGATAAGCATGAAACTTAAACCATGTTTGGCACCATCTTTTTTTTTAGTCAAAATTGACAACTGTATTGACCAAATTAGGTAGCATTAATTATAGAATAGATTTAACGGACTTGTCTAGACTATCGATCTAGATCAAGAACGCAGACAGTCTGGTTTGCTGCTAACTGGCAGCCTGATTCCAAGAACCAAACACTATTTAAGTTTCGTCTCATTACAAACACTGGGGGATCTTTTGTTTTTAGACATAATTGCTAAACAGCCATTTGACTAATAGACTACCATAAGCTTATCTAGGACATCATGCTTTCCTATATATGTATATATAATTTTACAATGTTTACAAGAATGTAGGGCGAGCATCCACGGTGTTCCAGTTCCAGCGGCGGGTCGACATCTTTCAACTTAGAAAACTAAATGCTGTTTACAGAAATTCTTAGACACTAACTTAGAACATCATCATTATTAAGTTAAAAGTGACCATTATTAGAGCGACAATTATATCGTTCTTGTTGCAGAGTTGGTTAAGTGGAAATTAGAAAAAAGAGAGCGCAGATAGAGGAGACCCAAAACCTAATTAGTAACGCAAATGTTGAACCTAACCTCACGGAAGACAAGAACCTCAAGAACCTAATAACCCTAGAGCCCTAAAGAACGGATACCAATTTCCGTGGATAAATATGGATACCATGACTATACCTCTTCGTATTTCTTATCAGCTTCTTCTGCAATTAATTTTGCTTGTGCTAATTGGTTCTCCAAGAGAGCTACTTTGTCGTCTTCCATATTTGTGCGATTCTCGAGCGCTTTTCGTATCCTGAATTTAGTCGCAGCATTGCGGAATGACATACAGATACGGTTAATGATATAATATGTATATATAGAGTAACTCGAACTTAGGTAATTCGCAATAGTAAACGCTGTAAACTTATAAAGTACATAATTCGGGGGGTATACAGATGGGGGTATAGATTGGGGCGGGTCATAATAGGAAATGTGGTAACGTGGTACTAACCGTTCGCTCTCATCGGCGGCCTGAGAGGCTTCCGACAGCTTGGCTGTGGCGGAGCCCAGACGCTCCTCAGAGCGCTCCAAGTCTTCTTCGAGCAACTGGATGCGACGGTTCAGAGCAGCAACCTCGGATTCGGCCTATAAGACAAGCGTTCGAAGGTCGAACGAACCAGATATAGCATACCATTCGCCAATTCTTATAACATAGACTTAATTTTAATTTACTTCTTACAAATCTAGACTTAGGTGCTTATTAAGGCAAGAAATATACACAATAATGCTAGTTTTGGTATGGGGAAACTGCTTAGATGCTGCTTGCTACCTTTGGTATGGGTAAACTATGTACAACTCCTGATTGCTACAGAAAACTACACCCCTAATGGTTTTGCGCTCTCTTTAACCCCATATTAAAGGACTTAAATTTGTAAACTTAATTTCTGGTTCCCTACAAAAGTCGACCATTTGTCCAATTTCTGTTTTGTGGCTTCTACCTGTAAAGAAAAGTTCCTTTCCACCTCCTCCTTGTTGTTGTTGCTGTTGCTTGCGATGAAAATTTGCCCAACTTCGTGTCGCGTGTTATTTTGGCCAAGTGCAATCGATACTGGCCATCAAAGCTAAACAAAGTTCAACAACACTGGATACGTGTGATACGTGATATGGGTAGAAATTCCCAAATGAAGCCAATTCAAGGTTTTTGGCCCCCCTGACGTCATCGAGTCTAACTAATCGAGAGTTTTTCCCACCGACCAAAGAATTATACCCATTAAAGAACGGAAAATATTCGATGCTATTTGTGGCCTTATAGAGGCAGCAGCGAGCAGCGGGCACGTTAAACGATGAAAAGCGAAAACGGTCGGCGTTCGAATCACACACGCCCAAAAATGGTGAAAAAAGTATAAAAATACAAAATGAAAACAAAGTTTGAATCGAAAACGGCTGAAAAGCAATTGGACAAGGCAGTCCAGTGCCAGTGCCAGTTCCAAGTTCCATGTCCATGTCCGAAACCATGTCCAATGACTGATATGGTGCCGGGCATAGATACAGATAGGTGTACACCAGTGGCAACTGATATGTACATAGGGGCATTGACAGAATGACGGAATGAGCGAATGACTAGCTGAGCAACTGACCAACTGACGACGCCTAGAACCCAGAGAACCATGTGAAGTGCGGGTCATAAAAAGCACAGTGGACTTTATGTTAAGAAATTCATTTAAATATTTCGTTGGAAGAATATTTTCGTTAAATTTAATGTTTGATAAACTTAGGAAATTCATTTAAACATTTTTTGGAGGAATATTTCTGTCAAATTTAATGTTTTATAATCTTTAGGTGATTTATAATTTTTTAATATTTAAAAACATTCTTGTTGAAGATTTTCTTTAAAAAATAATTTCCAAAATCTATTTCTCGTAATTTTTGAAACCTTTACAATATCAATAAAGTTCTTGGTTCACAATAGCGAATGCCTACTGTGTCGTGTGATTATGAATTGGAACCAACCGTGTTGGCTTACGTCATCGTACAAAATACGAACACAAGCACACACGCGCTTTAAACGATAAAAAGCATTTCGAATTGGGGGAGCATAGCAGGCAGCGCCGCCACCGCTGCCGCCGCAGCTTTCCAAACACGAAAGTCACACAACAAACCGCCGATGAACAACGAAAAATGCCAAAAAAACCGAGGAGACACCAAAAGACACAGGCAGAGCCAAGAAGTCAAAGAGTGGATTCCAGTTGGGTTTCGTTTTGTAGCGGGAGTCTCGTCCCATCCCGCTCACCCTCTCGGCGTTTGAACTCATTAACAAAACGTATTGAAGATTAAACGCTTTATTAACGGGTCACAAAAGGGGGGCGAGGGGCTGCTCACAAATCACAGGGCGAAGAACACGTTTTGAAGAGAGAAAGAGCAAAAGAGTGCTGGGGCCAAGTGGGGAGCTGAAGAGAGCAAAGAGAATGGCCTCCATTGTTGTGGAATTCATGAAAAATGACCGGCAAAATGCAAAAAAATTGAAATGCCGAAAAAAAAACAACTCTCGCGTACAAAAAGAAAGAAAAAAAAAAAGAGTCAATGCAAAACCGAAAATTGTTGACGGCTTAGTCACACACACCTTGAAACCGCGTTACTTCGTTGTTATTGCCCTGGCAACCGAAATAAATAAAACAACAAAAATGAAGACTTATTGGAGCGCTACGCGTAGGGCGTGTTGTGCTGTATTGTATGTTGATGCATTTTTAATTATGAACCGAAAAATAAGCCACTGCTATTCCAAAGACGATGCTCTCAAGCATAAAATATTTTTCAAAAATTCAGCGATGCCAAGGGGAGGGGGAAAAGGGCAGGGGCAGGGTGTAGCGATGGCGTCATATGCTGTAATCTCGGAATTACGAAACTGGCAAAAGGCAAAGCGAGTACAAATCAAAACCAATTTGTCACAATGCGCGCATTGAAATTATCAACGTTCAGCTGCAAGAGGGGGGACAGAGTGGGATAGGAGAAAAGGAAATGGGGGGTTAAAGAGAGCGGCAGCAGAGTGACATTGAAAGCAGCTTTTTGTATTGAATGCGCGACAATAAAGCAAATTATGTTTTTTGTTTTAGACTCTTTTTCGAATTGTTCCCCGTTTCAAAAAGGGGGAAGTGAAACGTCAATCACTTGCTGGCAGCGTGAAAAACGGGGGAAATTAAGCTTTCAGAAAAATCTGTTTTAAATCGCAATCCATTCTGCAGTGACGTCACACTCAACACACACATACAGAGAGAGAGAGAAGGAGAAGGAGCCCTCGCGCACTCAATTGTCTAATTAGAATTGAATTAAGAACATGACAGAGCCAACGGGCGAATAAAAGCTGCCAGCTGAAAGGCATTAAGAGAATTAAACCACTTATTGATGAGCGTGGCGAAAAAATCATAATTAATCGAATTTAGAACACCGCTAGCTAAACGATGTGGCTTCTACTTCTACTACTTCGGCGGTGGATTCTTCTTCGACCGGTTTTTTGTCGCTGAGAAAGCAGATTGTATCAGAAAGCCAGAAGAATCACTCAATTTACAAAAGACTTCTTTCTCCTTTTAGGCCTTATGTAAATGCGTGTGTGTGTGTGTTTGTGTTCTCCGCCTGGTTTATGCTAATGCTGTGCGGTGCGCCGTGAAGCGAGACAGATAACACAAAACACACACTGAATTTTCAAGAGGTGAATGAATTCGGTCAGCGATAAGAACAGTTAACCCAGAACACCCTGTATCCCGTGTGGGTCCAACAATTTGCCCAAAATTCGTTCATCACGAAAAGAACAACAGAAAGACAGGAAAAACCACTGAAGAGTAAAAACAACCACAGCAACAACAGTCACTTAAGAGCGCAACGCAAGCCAGAGAGAGCGCTCAGACGACGAGACCTGACACTTGCGTTGTCCCGCTCCCACACACGCACACACAGCACACCACCTAAAACGGTGGCAGAGAGAGAGAGAGAGAGAGAGAGAGGGCGAAACGAAAGAAGAAATGCTTGACTATCTTTTTTTCATTTAGGTAGGATTTATGCAAAATTTATAAGACAGGTCACGCAGTCGTTTTCCCCATACCAAAAGGGTGCAAAAATTCAGCTAAGACACTACGTATAAAGGAAGGCGGCTTACTTCTTCGCGTCGCACAACCTCCAACTGCAGGCGCTTGTGGAACTCCTCGCACTCATCTTTATACTTTTCCATCTCCTCTTTGGTCTGGCGCATCTTCTTCTTCAGCACGTCCAAGAGAGTGCCTTGTGGAATGCTGGTCGTCATTTTTGTGGTTTTTCTTCTTCCCTTTTTATATCCAACGGCAGATGAAGTTGTGGGTGTTTTCCTTACAAAGTGTTTTGCACTTGAGTTGACCGAGCACTCTGCCTTTTTCGACAATTTCTCTCTATGGCAGCACCGAATTCAATTTACAACTTGAAATCTCGAGAAACGGACACACACACTACACACACACACAATCGAATCGAGCGAGGAACAAACGAACACACATACAGTGAACCACCGGTTTTTCTTTTCTTCTTTCTCTTCAACTGCTTTTTCTTCGGCTTTGCGGCAGTGTTTTGTGGCAAAATTCGGTTGGGAACACTATGTGGAGTGGAATAACTTGTGTTTAAATATTAAATATTGCTATTTGGTGGCTAAAACACACACGGATCGACGGAGAGAGAGGACAACGACGCGATTGCGACGAGTACGAAATTGGAAATGAATCCGAAACACTTGGCAGCGCCGTTGAAGCGGCGGTGGTGGTTTGTGCGAGCGGGACAACTGCTGTGCTGCGTGCGTGTGACTTTCCAGTCTGTCTGCCTCGCCTAAAACGCTGCGCTACTGTATGTGTGTGTGTGAGTGCCGCTGGAAAACCTGTTAAAAGCCGCTAAAATTCTGTCGACATGTTTGTTGTTGTTTGGCATTAATTAGTTAAGAAATATTTCGGATTTTTGTCATTTCCAGGCAAATAATATTATGCAAAACGGCCGAGTGTAAAGAGCCCAAAGATGATGCGAGCAGGTAACGTGTGTAACGTGCTTTGCAAGTGTGTCGGTGTCGGTGTCTGTATTTGCCAACGCAACTTAACGGCCATAGCCATATCTCTCCCTCTCCCTCCCACACCTTCCACTAATTGTAAGGGGGGAGGAAAAAAACGGAAAACACAATGCCGGCGCTTTATCATCGGGCTTATCAGCAAACGACGTAAGGCGAAACGTAATGACTAATCCAAGTCTCTCCCTCTCTCTCTCTCTCTCCTATTGGCCGCTTTTCGCGAAGTTCGCAACCACCTGTAGTTATGCTTTTTTCCCGGCGCGCGATGGCGTAATTGTTTTGATAATGCAAACAACACTCAATGAGCGCTCGTCCATTTTTAGCCGGCGACATTGAAAGGAAATTAAAAGTAAATATAAAAAATACAAAAAGGCGAAGGTCGCCGAGCCTAATAATTAATTTGTTCGCCAATTTGGCAAAGTCGAGCTGCGGACGCGTGTGGTTTTATGCTTTGGCCAAATATGGCCGGGTTTTCCTTTTAGTGTTTTCAAACTGTTGCCATTTTCAGACAACAGAGAATTGACAAAAACAAAGCGCTGGAAAAGCGTATAAAAACGGAGGGGGAAGATGCAGGGGCTTTACTAATACCATTTAGCAGGCTTATCTCCAGCTCTCTTCTTGCCCATTTACGGTTCCACCCGCACAGAGAGTAAAAAGAGAGTGCGCGCGGAGAGCAACAGGTGGCCGGCTAGTACCGTTAGACATTCCAGCAAATTGCGCAACTAATTAAACAATTGCCTGCAATTAAGTAAACTTATTTGTCCAAAAATGTTTGAAATACACTTTTTAACGAGGGTTGTGGGAAACGTAACAGATTTGTGGATATTTTAAGAGAAATATTTCCGAAGAGAAGTGAAAATATCATAAAATTCTACCAATTTTAAAGCTATCCATAAGATACTGGCTACTACTCTCACCGAAAAGACAATCTCAGCAGTAAAAGCCGAGCTGAAATGTGCGTAAACCTAAACGGGGTCAAGTCTTGCAAGAAAATGCGAAGCGAAGGCCGAATCAAGACCGCGGGGCCAACGTAGGGTTAAGAAAATAGCGAAAATCGCGAAAAGACGAAGGCGACGACGACGTAATCACTTTGCAATGCAAAAGAGCAGCGAAGAAGAATGAATATGAGACAATAACAAACTGGAGCAATCGCAGAACCTAACCAAACTTTGGACACTACTTTGGGCAACGGCTCAGCAACAACAACGAGGTGGCTTTCCTTTAGCTTTAGCTTCGGGGGAATAAACACAGAAGATATACAGAGATTAGTAGTTAGAAATCGGTAGTTGCCCTTATTACCCGCTTGAGCTGCGTGTTCATGATGTTGTGAAGCTCGTTCCGGATGATGTTGAACTTCATCATGGTGTCCGAGCTGAAGATGGACCTGCCAAACGCCAGTCCGGGGTAGTCAGCACATCGTCCCTTGTTCCGGCGCGCCTCACGCTCGGCCACAATCTCGGCCGCCTCGCTGGTGCAGCGAAGTTTTGACCATTCCGCTGCCTGGTTGTCGTCGTCATCGGCCAATGCAATGCCCTCGTCAATGGCCCCGGCACTGAGATCGGTGGCCAGACTGTCGCTGCTCACCTCCATGGGATTACCGGAGGCCGCAGAGGATCGCTTGCTGCGCTCCTTTTTGCCCGACGACGATGAGGACTTCTTCTTGCGTTCGCTCTTCTCGGATTTTTCCGATTTCTCTGACTTGTCGCCCTTCTCTCGCTTCTTCTTTTTGCTCTTGGTGCTCGGCGGAGCTGCTGGCGGCATGCCGGTTGATCCTGGCATTGCTGCTGTGTTCGCTGCTGCTGTACTCTCATCCTGCACACTGCTCTCGTCCGTGGGCGTGGGACTATTGCTGCCCAGCGAATTGGTCACAGATTCGCTAAGCGGCAGGCTCAAAGTGCTCCTGCTGGACGTCATCTCCTGCTGCTTCTCCTCCTCCACGGGCGGCGCCTCGCCCCTTAGATTGGAGAGCACACCTTTCGAGTCACCGCGATAGAGAGCGGCCAGAATCTCCTGCACATTGGGTACATTGGGACGGCGGGTGCCGGAGAAGCGCGGATGATGCTGGTGGCCACGTCGCTTCAGTGAGGCTGGCGTCAGGCTGTGACCCTGGCTATTGTTGCTGTGGCTGCCAGTGCCACTGGTGCTCGAGTCGTTGTCGTTGTCCATGTCCGAGTCGCTCCAGAAGTCGCTGACCGGGGAGTAGCTCCTGTTGCTGCCGCTGCCGCTGCTGCTGCTGCTGCCCCTTCTGAACTGTTGGTAGAGCTGTGCTAGGTGCAACTGGGCCTCCTCATCGCAGTAGTAGAGCAGATCATCCAGCACGTTTAGCTGCGCCTCGATGGAGCACCAGCGTGAGGAGAGGCCAGATTCAGCGCCGTCACTCTGGCCGCCCGGATGGCGAGTGTTCCTGGTTCCACGCTTTCTCTGCTGCTGCTGATGATGATTCTGTTTCTTATCACTTTTCAACAATTGTTTCTGCTTCTGTTTCGGTTTGGCAACTGTTTTGCCAGACTGCGCTAGCACTTGCTGCTTTTCTGAAAATTGAATAATACTTAGCTGGGAAGGGCGATCGACGTCGGCGTGGGGTCGAGCACTCTTCCGTGTTAATTATTTGGGGGTATTTACGGAATCCAATTATTTGTGTGTGTTTTTGAGAGTAAATTTCTGGCCAAAATTCCGCTGCAGGGACGATTCTTGTGGCAGTCGAGCTATCGACAGTGGTTTGAGTCACGGCTACAAAGAGTAGCTCTTCCAGAAACCATTGTTGCCCTCTCAGTCGCTCTTACGCCCAAGCGTAACTCTTACTCTTTCATCCCCATTGATGAAGATTCAGTGGGAACAGCTGGTAGTGTAGCCAGAATTTTAAAGGAAATATGTCATTGTTGGTAAAACGATTTAAATTGCATATTAAAAAACTGGGACACAAAGACATTTCAAAGTTTGTTAATTTTGTAAACTTTAAAATTGTTCTGGTAACGAATTTCCTCGAAAATTCTGGCAACACTATTGCTGTTTCCATTGAATATGGAAGAGTCTCAACGTAAAGCTAAGTGATACGAAACGTTTACACTTTGTGAATTTAAAAACGCTTGAAATTTAGAATAAAAGAAATTTACGCTTTTGCTGCGTCGGGTTTTTGTCGTTGCCGCCGCTGGTAAGTAAATGCCGATGCGCTCGCTTTATTTGATGGGCCAACGTTTGCCGGCGCGCCGAATTGCCAACAAATTTGATCTTTACGCTTTGATTTGGCGCTGGCGGTTTAACGGTTATGCTGTTGCATGTTTGCAACGGTAATGTTGTATTTGCTGTTTTTGTTGTTGTTGTTATTGCTTTTGTTGCATTTTTCGCACTGCTATTTTGTTGTTGCTGCGGCTTGACTTTAACTGTTTTTGCTGCTGCTGGTGCTGTTGTTGTTGTCTTGCTATTATTATTGTTGTTGCTGTTATATCTCACTTTTTGCCATTCATATGCATTATTAACTTTCGCAGTTCCCTGAGTTAATGTTTTTTCGTACATATTTTGTTGCTATTGTTGTTGCTTGTGTGATTTGGTGCGTGTTGTGTTGCTTTGGCTTTGTTATAGTTTTTGTTTTTTTTTTCTTTTCAAACAGCTGAGCTCATTGTACTGTTAGTTTGCCTATTTTTATTGATGATTTAATACAGATTTTCTTTTTTTTTTCGTTGTTTTTGTGGTTGGCTCTTTGGCAGATTTTCATTAGCGCGTGAAAATTGCCGAGAAAAGTTTCCGCTACACTGTAACTCTCAGCTGTTTTTGATCTTTATGTAATTAGAAAGATCACTAGAATTGCATTTGAGGCGACTCAAATGAAAGCAGTGATTTTAATTGATTTATTTTATTAATTAAGGTCAATTGATTGTTTGTTAATTATTTAATTTTCCTGCTGCCGGGCGGCTGCTGCTGGCTGCTTTTCTGCTGCTGCTTTTTCCACGGCCCCTCGTGTTGTACTTGAAAATGTGTGTGCGATCATTTTTTGGGGCCATTTGAAAATGTGCCTCTCTCGGTCGCTCTCTCTAACGCGCGCTCTCTCTCTCAGCTGCGCCCCCCTCCCCGTGTGGCAAGTGTGTGGGAGCGAGCCAGCGAGATATGTATAATATGCAGTTAGAGCGCAGGGGGCGAAAGCAAGAGCGAGGAGGAAATGCGTACTCTCTCTAATGCCCGCCGAGAGTTTTCCTTTTCTCCGCTCCGCTTTTGATTCATTTAATTGCTTATCTCTTCTTTTGTCTTCGTTTTCTGGTTATTAGTCAGTTTGGCATCGTTGTCATCATGTTTATTTTAAAGCCCGGGGCTGGGCCGAGTCAACATGCCGCCTGATAATAGTTCTATGCTTTCTGATAAGCATTATTTACTTTTTATAAGTTTTCAAGAGATAAGTGTTACCTGCACGCCTCTATTTTTTTTATTTCGATTTTCTTGAAACGCTGCCAACTGGCAGTGTCCTTGGAATACTTTCCCGAAATGTCTCCCAATCAAAAGACGAATCGCAATTCGAATTCTTTTTGGAAACACTGCGGCCGCACTGCGAAAATTGTTCTAGAATCTAGATTCACAGGAACACAATGGCGTGTGTGTGTATGTGTGCTTTTTTGCGAGTAAATCTTTTTGGCAAGCGAACACAGAAATTCAGTTGCGTTATTTGATATTACCCCAAAATGCATAGCCGCCTCTCTTTCGCACTCGCCGCTGCTATTTTCAACAAATTTAAAAATAGCGCCTCTCTTCGACAGGCGTTGCCAACAGCTAATCGAGAGAGAGAGCAAGAGTGCGGCAGTGCTGCGTGTCAATTGCTGACTGCTCTTCCATTTGTTTGAAATTTGAAAAAAGAATTTATGATTTTCCATTTTGGAATTTCGGAAAACTTAGCATGTTTGCTGTTCCCCCCAAACATTTTCTCCAATTTCAAACAGCCAAGGTGCCATGAAATTGGCGTTAAATTGCCGCGGCCCCATTTTCTAGACACTTTTTCCCCCAAAAAACCAGGCGCTGTCACCAAATCGTATCAGAAATTGCTGTTATAAATTTATGTATATTTCTTGCCTGGCATGCATTTCAAAATATTGAGCAAAAGCATAAAATATATGTATTCTATATCTATTTTTCTTAAGAAATAAACTGACATGTGGTAAGGTTGTTGGGGAAAAGCGGAAAATGTTTTGAGGATTCTAGACATTTAAAATCTGACAAATGGCAGAGTAGATTTCCAATGATTAATGGAATGTTTTCCGTCTGGTTTATGTTTTTTTCCTTAAGTGATTTAACTAATTATAATATTTTTGGGGTGTGCTTTTAAAAGTCTTGGTGTACTTTTCCGTATTTGTCAACTAAATGGATTGTTGAACGATTAAATAACTAACTAATAACTTAAGTCTTGGGGTACTTTTCCAAATTTGTCAAAAGTTTAAACAAAGGATTGTTAAACAGTTAAAAATAACTAATGTAGAATAATAGGAAAATAAATTATGAAAATAGCAAATGTAATTTAACTGTGTCTAC